>JAVYIG010013327.1:0-48035 GCA_035222895.1 Strongylocentrotus droebachiensis
GGTGTTTGCCCTAGGTGTAGTTATCCTAGGGGGTAGTTGTCCTAGGGTGTAGCTTTCATAGAGGGTAGTTGACTTGGGGTGGTAGTCCTAGAACCATCTCCACTATTCTTAATGTTGCATACAAATTGTTCTGGATAGTCCGAGAGAGGCTCTTTCGTTACTCAAAAATACGGGCGTCAATGCATGCATATCGCTCTAATACAACTGCAGTTCTATAGTGTTGTATTTATGTTGGTTTATCAAAAAAGGCTTTGGTATAATGATGTTTCAGCTTGTATAAGCTCGGACTATCAAAAATGCTTTGCTTCTATGCTATGTACGAAAATAAATTCAACAACAAAAAATGTTTGCCTTTTTATATGTAAAAACATTCAAATCTAGATCAGCAGAAATACATGTATAAACACGATGGGGAAGAGAAACAGAAACAAAGAGAGATATAAAGCAGAGGGGGAAGAGAAAAGGGGATCTATTACATAGGCCTACTTATAGCTTTCAAGCCTCAGTTTGTATAGAAGAAAATAGTATTGAAATATACTGCTTCATTCCGCTGCATGGACATCATAACATTATATCCCCTTGTTTTCTCCTCCTGTTGCATCTAACACTTTTTCTCACCAACTTAGCAGGCGCGTAGCCAGAGTTTGATGTTTGGGGGGGGGGGGGCACATACATGTAATCGATCGAGGTCAAAAAAAGGGGTCTACAAAATTTCAACCGATCCTGGAAATTTTAGGGGGGCACGTGCCCCCCCCCCCCCCCCCCTTTGGCTACGCGTCTGCAACTTAGAAATACACCCCAAACTACATAGTCTACCCACATACACTCGCTTCTTCTCTTTTACATTTTTATCTCACTTCCGTATTTAAAATCCCAAAGTTGTCATACTCTTCAAAGCGACACAAAATACAATCTCACCCAAGCTAGAGATCAGCTGCTGTTCCAACCTTCCTAATATAAATTCCAAAAGAACGTTGACAACGTAGAGACTCCTTCGATAATGACAACTTTGTCGGAAGAAGAATAATTCATCAATATCTGCTCCTAATGTGTGCTTCAGACGCAATCAAAATGGCGCCGTGTTGCATATATCGTCCAACTGCAAACTACTACGCAGTTGGCAGTGATTTATACAAGTTAAATACAACTCACAGTATGCAGGCATACAGTGCAAAAGAATGGCGAGCAAGAAGAAAAGAATATGACAATAATTGATAGGCACCAATGCACTATGTAAATAAAATTATATGAAGGATAATAATTACCTGGTGACAAAAATAATCTGAATCTGGAGTTGAATCCGGAAAACAATTTGAAATTCTTGAACACAGATAAAGGGGCGGTGGAGCCACTATCAAAGTGAGGGGGGGGGGCACTATCAAAAGGGCACTTTCTGGAGAGAGAGATAGAGAGAGAGAGAAAGAAAAAAAAGAGGCACTTACAAAGGGAAATATCGGAGGAATTTTTTTTTTTTTAGACATTGGTATAATTATATCCCTACATTGTTATCACATTATCAGGGATGATTTCAATGTTTGTTTCTAACTTTACATGGTCCAAGATACTGCTTAAACATTATACTTTGCAGTTGGGTGTGATGGTCTAAATATTTATGTGCGTACACGCGAAGTGAGCTAGCAAATTTGTTTAGATTTGTGAGGTCGTAATGCGAAAAATCACATCTTATAGAGAGGAAAAAAACAATTCCGATGGGGGTTTTGAGCACAATCTGTTCATTAAATACTGAAGAGATTTTTAATAAGAAACATAATCATACACATTTTAAATGCGGGTGAGCTTCGGGTGAAAAGGTTGATCTATGTCGCTTTAAATAAGGAGTAATTTTATGGGGAAAAAGAAAAGGGAGGCACTTATTAGAAAGAAATGAAAAAGAGCTCAACTCAAAGTAAAAAGTAAAATTACTAGGTCCCTTTATGCCTCAGTTACAACTTTGCGTAATATCAAGAATTACCACTGCTTTACAACAGAAAATTCTTTTCTTGATATTAAGAAATATAGGAATAAATGTTAAAACGGCTTGCCATAAATACGCAGCAATACGCAAGCCAAATACGCAAAGGTGTGATTGGGCATTACTTTCGGCCTATTATCCCCACTATCCTAGAGGCTACAGATTTCCGAGAGATTCTCTTTCATCTGGCACTCATTCAAATCGTTTTAATGCGATTGCAGTTCTAGTTCTTCTTCTATCTTCTTATTCACCAAAATCCCGTTCGTTTGCTCGTAGTGCAATGGTGATCCCTATATCTAGGTCCCTAGCTTCCTTCTTTCAGATTCGTGGGCGTTATTTCAGGTATCCAATCTGGTAACCCGACACATGCTCCGCCGACGATTGCTCCGCCGACATTTACTCCGCAAAACCAGACAATTGCTCCGCGACATTTGCGCCGCGACATTTGCTCCGCCGACATTTGCTCCGCCGACATATGCTCCGCCGACATTTGCTCCACCGACATTTGCTCCGCCGACAATTGCTCCGCCGACATTTGCTCCGCCGACAATTGCTCCGCCGACAATTGCTCCGCAAAACGCGACAATTGCTCCGGTGACAAATACTCCTCGAACGACAGTTGCCCCGCCGACATTTGCTCCGCCGACAATTACTCCGCCGACATTTGCTCCGCCGACAATTGCTCCGCAAAACGCGATAATTGCTCCGGTGACATTTGCTCCGCCGACAATTGCTCCGCCAACAGTTGCTGCGCCGACATTTGCTCCACCTGAAGCGACACTTGCTCCGGTGACATTTGCTCCGCCGACAATTGCACCGCCCAAAAAGTATCCCATAAAATACAAATGCTACTAGTACTACGACAAATGCTTCGCCGACAATATTTTTTTTCACGCGTTATTTTCGTTTCTTTTTGTTCTTCATTTTCTGAATGCATTTCATGAAATGAAATGAAATGAATGAATGTTGATGATAATAACTAGATTTGTAATACTTGTTTTGAACAAGTACAGGTGGGCTGGTCTAACTAAAATTTGAGACAAAATAAAGGGCACATTTAAGATAGCTTATTGTCTCAGCTACAACATACTCGAAGTTCAGCGTAAACGAAGCTAAAACGACGAAGATATTGCTCGCGAAAGACGGGAATGTAGAATCCAGTTTTGAAAAAAGTCATGTCCCATTGAGAATACACGCAAAAAGTGAAAAATTGATATTCCTCCTTTAATCGCAAAAATACGCCATGATGCTTTTGTCAAAATGAAAAATTGTGTGGCTACATTCGTAGAAGATTGTCCCAGCTAGAACATATCAAAATTTGGAAGAAAATCGATCAATATTTACAGAGATACAATCAATTTTAAAAAAATATGCTGACGTCATAATATGCAAATTGAAATTATGAGTTCGGAGGCCATTGTGATGACGTCGTCAGTTAATTGAGGGTCAAATGAGACATGAAATCATATCTCCGATTCATACTCTATCAACATATGAAAAAATAGGGGTCACCTTACATTCTAAAGAGCTACAATGGATTTTGTATGGGCATGATTTTTCCCCATATATGCTATGTATTACAAGAGCTCGCACGCACGGACGTGTATCTTAAAGGTATTACAAAGTTTTGGTAAATTTTGAAAATTGGCTGGATAGTGATTCTTTACAATTTTGATATATTTGGATGCCCCTATGGAAGTATTATAAGCACTTAAAAATTTAACCCCCAAAACTTTTCTGCTTTCGAGAAAAATTGAATATTAAAATTTGCCGGTGCTCCCGGTAAATTTTGATGAATTTGAAAAAGCGCCTACGGCCAGACGATGGTAGCTGCGACCATTAAAATCTCAGAATATGCAGATCTGATATATATATTCCAAACGGCAATAGCAAATCGGTCGATTTTAGTCAAATAACACTGTTTTATAGCTAAATGAATATCTTGACCAAGAGAGGGCGCTATACAACATGAAGAGTTTATTATTTATAATTCCATCACTTTAGACTCGACTTCAATCGCGAAAACGATCTCTGAATATTGTAGGATTGCATATGCTTCCAATATGTTCATTTGAACCAAATTCATTACCCCATACCAACACTTTGTATTACCTTTAAACGGACGCTCACTCCGTTATTAATGGTCAGAAATATGTTAACAAGGTATCAAAATGCTAAGGAAAATGTGCCAAATATGAAAAATTGGCAATTCTTTGTTGCAAAATACCAGAACGCGCGAAAACACGCGCGCATGCGCGTGTGCCAGATTTTTTTATAAAATGCTTTAAATGGCCTAAAACGTATGTAAAATTATTTTGAGACTATTTTGAGCATTTTAATATTTTGCGCGCGCACTGACGCGCGGAAGTACGCGCACGCGGGCGTTTTTTTACCTGAAATTGACCGGACGAATATTGACCATAATCATGATAAATATGAATCAAAAATGGCTTTTGGTTATGAAAATATGATCATGAGTTGATTTTCAGAAAAATTTACAAAATGGCGCCTAGATGACGTCATCAGTGAAGGTCATAGTTGAAAACGTTGTTGTGTTTTGTACAAATTATGTGTGCCAAATTTGAAGGCATTTGATTGAGCCATTTTCAAGTAATCGTGCTTACAAAAAAGTGGTTCGAAATAAGTAAAATAAGTAATAAAGGCAATTCTAACGAAATTATATGGTGGTCTGTACGATAAACAGCCCACCTGATAATAAAGGCAATTTTAACAAAATTATAAGGGGTCTGTATTAGATACAGCCCACCTAATAATAAAGGCAATTTTAACAAAATTATAAGGTGGTCTGTATTAGATACAGCCCACCTGATAAATAAATAAAGGCAATTCTAACGAAATTATAAGGTGGTCTGTACGATATACAGCCCACCTGATAAATAAATAAAAGTAATTCTAACGGAATTATGAGGTGGTCTGTACGACATACAGCCCACCTGATGAATAAATAAATAATAAAGGCAATTTTAACAAAATTATAAGGTGGTCTGTATTAGATACAGCCCACCTGATAAATAAATAAAGTCAATTCTAACGAAATTATAAGGTGGTCTGTACGATATACAGCCCACCTGATAAATAAATAAAGGTAATTCTAACGGAATTATGAGGTGGTCTTTACGATATACTGCCCACCTGATGAATAAATAAATAATAAAGGCAATTCTAACGAAATTATGAGGTAGTCTGTACGATATACAGCCCACCTAACAATAAAGAGTAATAAAGGCGATTTTAACCAAATTATAAGGTGTTCTGTATAAGATACAGCCCACCTGATAATAAAGGCAAATCTAACCAAATTATGAGGTGGTCTGTATAAGATACAGCCCACCTGATAATAAAAACAAATCTAACGGAATTATAAGGTGGTCTGTACGGTCTACAGCCCGCCTGATAATAAATAAATAAATAAACAAAGGCAATTCTAACGAAATTATTAGGTGATCTGTACGATATACAGCCCACCTGATAATTACAAAAATAACATTAGTAACACCACCAACCATAAAAATAATTGTTGTCATTATTATTGGGATACTATTTCTAGTACTACTCCTACTACAAGTACTAGGAAGAAGGAGGGGAAGAGGAAGAATCTTAATGTTTATGTTTTGTATTATCGAGGCATACAAATGCACAGGGAGGTAAGAGAGGGAAAAGTAAGGCGACGAAGATGGAGAGAGGGGGAGAGAGAACGAGAGGGGATAGCCTATGGTAATCAACTTTTAAACGAATTTATCATTAGCCCTTGAGAAATTTATTAATACTGCTTGTCAAATATTATTGAAAAACAGCAAAGGCGAACACAATTGTCGCTACAATTTATAAATCATTGCTTGCATTGCTTTTCTCTCAAAATTACCGTGAGATATCAAGCTACATAGAACTATGATCGACACAAAAGATATTGTCTTGAAAACAGTCAGAAACATTAGAACTTGAATGAATAAAACACAATGCAAATGAATAATTATACTAGAATGAATAGGACACAAGTTCATTTTTACCATTTAAATCATCCAGTACCAAATACCTAAACAAAATTCGAACCAGATGCATTTAATGGTAAGCTTAAAGACAATGATTCATGTCAATTGTCAATTGTCATGAGTTTATCGTCTAGACGTATTGCAAAAGATAATCAGAAAAATAATGATCAGAATGATACCTCTACTATATGGTATAATTCTACATGTACTATACTACACTACTGCCATTGTACATTATGCTGATAATACAGATGATAATAATGATATGATAACAATTATAATAATACTTTGTACTTATACAAATCGTCATCAAAATCATAATGTTCATATTCATCATAATGATAACAATAATAATGATTATAATAATTACAATAATAACTTATATCAACGATGATAATCATGATAAGGATAATAATCACAATAACAAACATAATAATTACAAAAATAACATTAGTAATACCACCAACCATAATAATAATTGTTGTCATTGTTATTGGGATACTGCTTCTAGTACTACTCCTACTACATGTACGAGGAAGAAGGAGGGGAAGAGGAAGAATCTTATTGTTTATTTTTTGTATTATCGAGGCATTCAAATGCACAGGGAGGTCAGAGAGGGAAAAGTAAGGCGATGAAGATGGAGAGAGAGGGAGAGAGAATGAGAGGGGGTAGCCTATGGCCCGGGTTCAAATTCAGTTCTCTTTAATTTTTTTGACCTTGTGCTGATGATCATAATTTTATCTACCATGTGATTGCCATGTGTACGCCACACCGAATAGCACTAGCTCACATTTTGTTATTGCTGTCAAGAACTTATTGGCATGCAGCCAGTAGATTTTCATCATGTGTTTGATCTTGTGTTAAAAAAAAGATCAAACACATCATCATAATCTACAGAGTGCAACCAACAAATTCTTAACAACAATTTAAATTTCTTTCAGGAAGCCTAACACTAAAAGCTGTTTTTGATTCAAAGAGCATCGTAGAGACGATGAACAAATAAGAATAATAATACAATCACTTCTATTTCCCCGCCAAATGATACGAACAAAAAAATCAACCGAGGGTAATCAACTGTTAAACGAATTTATCATGAGTCGTTGAAAAATTTATTAATACTGCTTGACAAATATTATTGAAGAACAGCAAAGGCGAACGCGATTGTCGCTACAATTCAGAAATCATTGCTTGCATTGCTTTTCTCTCAAAATTACCGTGAGAAATCAAGCTACATAAACTATGATCGACAAAAAAGATATTGTCTTGAAAACATTCAGATACATTAGAACTTGAATGAATAAAACATAATGCAAATGAATAATTATACTAGAATGAATAGGACACCAGTTCATTTTTACCATTTAAATCATCCAGTACCAAATACCTAAACAAAATTCAAACCAGATGTATTTAATGGTAAGCTTAAAGACAATGATTCATGTCAATTGTCAATTGTCATGAGTTTATCGTCTAGACGTATTACAAAAGATAATCAGAATAATAATGATCAGAATGATTCCTCTACTATAAGGCCTAATTCTACATGTACTATACTACACTACTGCCATTGTAGATTATGCTGATAATACAGATGATAATAATGATATGATAACAATTATAATAATACTATGTACTTATACTAATCGTCATTAAAATCATCATGTTCATATTCATCATAAAGATAACAATAATAATGATTATAATAATTACAAAAATAACTTATATCAACGATGATAATCATGATAAGGATAATAATCACAATAACAAACATAATAATTACAAAAATAACATTAGTAACACCACCAACCATAATAATAATTGTTGTCATTATTATTGGGATACTGCTTCTAGTACTACTCCTACTACATGTACTAGGAAGAAGGAGGGGAAGAGGAAGAATCTCATTGTTTATTTTTGTTGTATTATCGAGGCATTCAAATGCACAGGGAGGTAAGAGAGGGAAAAGTAAGGCGACGAAGATGGAGAGAGAGGGAGAGAGAACGAGAGGGGTAGCCTATATGCCCCGGGTTCAAATTCAGTTCTCTTTAATTTATTTGACCCAGTGCTGATGATCATAATTTTATCTACCATGTGATTGCCATGTGTACGCCACACCGAATAGCACTAGCTCACATTTTGTTATTGCTGTCAAGAACTTATTGGCATGCAGCCAGTAGATTTTCATCATGTGTTTGATCTTGTGTTAAAAAAAAGATCAAACACATCATCACAATCTACAGAGTGCAACCAAAAAATTCTTAACAACAATTGAAATTTCTTTCAGGAAGCCTAACACTAAAAGCCGTTTTTGATTCAATGAGCATCGTAGAGACGATGAACAAATAAGAATAATAATACATTCACTTCTATTTTCCCCGCCAAATGATACGAATAAAAAAATCAACCGAGGGTAATCAACTGTTAAACGAATTTATCATGAGTCGTTGAAAAATTTATTAATACTGCTTGACAAATATTATTGAAGAACAGCAAAGGCGAACGCGATTGTCGCTACAATTCAGAAATCATTGCTTGCATTGCTTTTCTCTCAAAATTACCGTGAGAAATCAAGCTACATAGAACTATGATCGACAAAAAAGATATTGTCTTGAAAACATTCAGAAACATTAGAACTTGAATGAATAAAACATAATGCAAATGAATAATTATACTAGAATGAATAGGACACCAGTTCATTTTTACCATTTAAATCATCCAGTACCAAATACCTAAACAAAATTCAAACCAGATGTATTTAATGGTAAGCTTAAAGACAATGATTCATGTCAATTGTCAATTGTCATGAGTTTATCGTCTAGACGTATTACAAAAGATAATCAGAAAAATAATGATCAGAATGATTCCTCTACTATAAGGCCTAATTCTACATGTACTATATGCTGATAATACAGATGATAATAATGATATGATAACAATTATAATAATACTATGTACTTATACTAATCGTCATTAAAATCATCATGTTCATATTCATCATAAAGATAACAATAATAATGATTATAATAATTACAATAATAACTTATATCAACGATGATAATCATGATAAGGATAATAATCACAATAACAAACATAATAATTACAAAAATAACATTAGTAACACCACCAACCATAATAATAATTGTTGTCATTATTATTGGGATACTGCTTCTAGTACTACTCCTACTACATGTACTAGGAAGAAGGAGGGGAAGAGGAAAAATCTTATTGTTTATTTTTTGTATTATCGAGGCATTCAAATGCACAGGGAGGTAAGAGAGGGAAAAGTAAGGCGACGAAGATGGAGAGATAGGGAGAGAGAACGAGAGGGGGTAGCCTATGCCCCGGGTTCAAATTAAGTTCTCTTTAATTTATTTGACCCAGTGCTGATGATCATAATTTTATCTACCATGTGATTGCCATGTGTACGCCACACCGAATAGCACTAGCTCACATTTTGCTATTGCTGTCAAGAACTTATTGGCATGCAGCCAGTAGATTTTCATCATGTGTTTGATCTTGTGTTAAAAAAAAGATCAAACACATCATCAAAATCTACAGAGTGCAACCAAAAAATTCTTAACAACAATTGAAATTTCTTTCAGGAAGCCTAACACTAAAAGCTGTTTTTGATTCAAAGAGCATCGTAGAGACGATGAACAAATAAGAATAATAATACATTCACTTCTATTTTCCCCGCCAAATGATACGAACAAAAAAATCAACCGAGGGTAATCAACTGTTAAACGAATTTATCATGAGTCGTTGAAAAATTTATTAATACTGCTTGACAAATATTATTGAAGAACAGCAAAGGCGAACGCGATTTTCGCTACAATTCAGAATCATTGCTTGCATTGCTTTTCTCTCAAAATTACCGTGAGAAATCAAACTACATAGACTATGATCGACAAAAAAGATATTGTCTTGAAAACATTCAGAAACATTAGAATTTGAATGAATAAAACATAATGCAAATGAATAATTATACTAGAATGAATAGGACACCAGTTCATTTTTACCATTTAAATCATCCAGTACCAAATACCTAAACAAAATTCAAACCAGATGTATTTAATGGTAAGCTTAAAGACAATGATTCATGTCAATTGTCAATTGTCATGAGTTTATCGTCTAGACGTATTACAAAAGATAATCAGAATAATAATGATCAGAATGATTCCTCTACTATAAGGCCTAATTCTACATGTACTATACTACACTACTGCCATTGTAGATTATGCTGATAATACAGATGATAATAATGATATGATAACAATTATAATAATACTATGTACTTATACTAATCGTCATTAAAATCATCATGTTCATATTCATCATAAAGATAACAATAATAATGATTATAATAATTACAAAAATAACTTATATCAACGATGATAATCATGATAAGGATAATAATCACAATAACAAACATAATAATTACAAAAATAACATTAGTAACACCACCAACCATAATAATAATTGTTGTCATTATTATTGGGATACTGCTTCTAGTACTACTCCTACTACATGTACTAGGAAGAAGGAGGGGAAGAGGAAGAATCTCATTGTTTATTTTTGTTGTATTATCGAGGCATTCAAATGCACAGGGAGGTAAGAGAGGGAAAAGTAAGGCGACGAAGATGGAGAGAGAGGGAGAGAGAACGAGAGGGGGTAGCCTATATGCCCCGGGTTCAAATTCAGTTCTCTTTAATTTATTTGACCCAGTGCTGATGATCATAATTTTATCTACCATGTGATTGCCATGTGTACGCCACACCGAATAGCACTAGCTCACATTTTGTTATTGCTGTCAAGAACTTATTGGCATGCAGCCAGTAGATTTTCATCATGTGTTTGATCTTGTGTTAAAAAAAAGATCAAACACATCATCAAAATCTACAGAGTGCAACCAAAAAATTCTTAACAACAATTGAAATTTCTTTCAGGAAGCCTAACACTAAAAGCCGTTTTTGATTCAATGAGCATCGTAGAGACGATGAACAAATAAGAATAATAATACATTCACTTCTATTTTCCCCGCCAAATGATACGAATAAAAAAATCAACCGAGGGTAATCAACTGTTAAACGAATTTATCATGAGTCGTTGAAAAATTTATTAATACTGCTTGACAAATATTATTGAAGAACAGCAAAGGCGAACGCGATTGTCGCTACAATTCAGAAATCATTGCTTGCATTGCTTTTCTCTCAAAATTACCGTGAGAAATCAAGCTACATAGAACTATGATCGACAAAAAAGATATTGTCTTGAAAACATTCAGAAACATTAGAACTTGAATGAATAAAACATAATGCAAATGAATAATTATACTAGAATGAATAGGACACCAGTTCATTTTTACCATTTAAATCATCCAGTACCAAATACCTAAACAAAATTCAAACCAGATGTATTTAATGGTAAGCTTAAAGACAATGATTCATGTCAATTGTCAATTGTCATGAGTTTATCGTCTAGACGTATTACAAAAGATAATCAGAATAATAATGATCAGAATGATTCCTCTACTATAAGGCCTAATTCTACATGTACTATACTACACTACTGCCATTGTAGATTATGCTGATAATACAGATGATAATAATGATATGATAACAATTATAATAATACTATGTACTTATACTAATCGTCATTAAAATCATCATGTTCATATTCATCATAAAGATAACAATAATAATGATTATAATAATTACAATAATAACTTATATCAACGATGATAATCATGATAAGGATAATAATCACAATAACAAACATAATAATTACAAAAATAACATTAGTAACACCACCAACCATAATAATAATTGTTGTCATTATTATTGGGATACTGCTTCTAGTACTACTCCTACTACATGTACTAGGAAGAAGGAGGGGAAGAGGAAAAATCTTATTGTTTATTTTTTGTATTATCGAGGCATTCAAATGCACAGGGAGGTAAGAGAGGGAAAAGTAAGGCGACGAAGATGGAGAGATAGGGAGAGAGAACGAGAGGGGGTAGCCTATGCCCCGGGTTCAAATTAAGTTCTCTTTAATTTATTTGACCCAGTGCTGATGATCATAATTTTATCTACCATGTGATTGCCATGTGTACGCCACACCGAATAGCACTAGCTCACATTTTGCTATTGCTGTCAAGAACTTATTGGCATGCAGCCAGTAGATTTTCATCATGTGTTTGATCTTGTGTTAAAAAAAAGATCAAACACATCATCAAAATCTACAGAGTGCAACCAAAAAATTCTTAACAACAATTGAAATTTCTTTCAGGAAGCCTAACACTAAAAGCTGTTTTTGATTCAAAGAGCATCGTAGAGACGATGAACAAATAAGAATAATAATACATTCACTTCTATTTTCCCCGCCAAATGATACGAACAAAAAAATCAACCGAGGGTAATCAACTGTTAAACGAATTTATCATGAGTCGTTGAAAAATTTATTAATACTGCTTGACAAATATTATTGAAGAACAGCAAAGGCGAACGCGATTTTCGCTACAATTCAGAATCATTGCTTGCATTGCTTTTCTCTCAAAATTACCGTGAGAAATCAAACTACATAGACTATGATCGACAAAAAAGATATTGTCTTGAAAACATTCAGAAACATTAGAATTTGAATGAATAAAACGTAATGCAAATGAATAATTATACTAGAATGAATAGGACACCAGTTCATTTTTACCATTTAAATCATCCAGTACCAAATACCTAAACAAAATTCGAACCAGATGTATTTAATGGTAAGCTTAAAGACAATGATTCAAGACAATTGTAAATTGTCGTGAGTTTATCGTCTATATAGACGTATTGCAAAATATAATCAGGATGATAAGGATCAGAACGATACCTCTACTACTAGGCCTACTTCTACATGACTATACTATACTACTGTCATTGTAGAATATGCTGATAATACAGATGATAATAATGATATGATTAACAATTATAACTAAACTTTAAATCGTCACTTTGACGAATTAGGTGATACGTATGCTATTTTTGTATCATGAAAGTGTGCCGATGATGATCTAATGATAATATTCATAAATACGATATTAAAGATATTGATGATGATGATTTATTTGTTTTAAGTGACGATGACAATGATTAAAAGTGGTATAGCGCCCCCTTTAGGTATTCGATAGACAATTCGTCGCTGTTTTCACGAAGTGATGATTAATTTACTAAACAAGCTCAAATTTTCGCCTGATTGCAGAGCCTACCAATCATTGAACTGATATTTCGACGCACTACATACACAACATAATGAACAAGTCTAGACTGGAATGTAGTATCATTTGCCTCCCATAGGTATAAGACGCATATTAAGCAATCTAATGACGTCATCAAAATGAATAAATATTGGTAATAATCTTGTGAAGAATTGTCTCAGCTACAACGTACCAAAATTTAGATGAAAATTGATCAATATTTGCAGAGATACAATCATTTTCTGTAAATATGTTGACGTCGTAATATGCAAATTTGTATTTTGACTTCAAAGGCCATTATGATGACGTTAAAATGTACTTAATGACCAAATGAGAAATGAAATCATATCTCCGACTCATATAATCAAAATAAAAGAACAATCGGGGGTCTAGGTGCATCCCAAAGAGCTGTGATGGATTTTGTGTAATCAGGTTTTTGCCTATATATGCTATGTATTACATGTGCTCGTGCGCACGGCAATTTATCTTAAACGGACGCGCATTCCGTTATGAAATATCATGAAAGAAAAAACGCGCGTGCATAATTTTCGAAATTCTTTAAATGGCCTAGAACATACTCTGTTTTGATTAAAAAGTGAATTTGAGCAGTTTAAAATTCAGACGCGCGCGGATTTTGATGAGATGTTATGTCGAACCTTGACCTGAAGTTCATGTGTTTTAAATATGGTTCAGTTTTGATGACTCGTTATGAAGATAAGATTAAAAGTTTATTTCCACAAAATAGCGCCTGGATGACGTCACGATGATTTTGAGTTACTGAAAAGTGTCACAATTCTAAGTTATGCTAATATTAATCATCATGGCAAGTTTCATGATAATGGCTTTATTCATTCATGAGATATCCTGCGAACAAATTAATTGCAGAATAATGAATGGGAATAATAATAACTTGAATTTGTCACTTTGACAATTTAGGTTATACGTATGCTAATGTTTTAAATAATGAAGAATGTATTTTCACGATTTTATATTATCTTCTAAAATGCTCTTCCTCTCAAAGGTAAAAACCAGTATTAGAAACGCCCCAATTTAAAAAAATGGAATGGAAGCTCTTATTACCAATCATGTGAAAGAATATGTTTTGACTATTATGATGATAACAATTTTGCCGGGAAACCGCCTACTAATTGATATGTTTGGTAAATTAGTTTATCTACATGGTCTGTGAGAGATAAACGCACGTGTCGCGCACGTGTGCGTATAGTCCCATATACATCTTTCTGTGTGCAGTGCTTGTAACTTTACGAAAACTGGGCCAAATTTCTTATCATTTTGATGATTCCAAAACCTTGCAGAACACACCAATACTTATATGCTAGATCAGGCCTTCTCAACTGGCGGCGCGCGCGCCACTCGTGGCGCTTGCGGTCAGTCAGAGTGGCGCGCGGCTGTTCCCCAAAATAATAATTAAAAAAAAATTGAAAAATAAAATTCAAGAAAGAAAAAATAAAAAAAGAATATTTTTAAATAAAAAAACTCAGCAAAATCAAAAAGTTGCAGTCGAAGTTGAGCCCAAAATGTAAGCAAGCCATTTTGTTTGTTTTATTTTCACTTCATTTTGACATTTTCCGTATTTATTGCACCAAAAATAACTACATATAAATTAACTTCCCGTGTAGATTTTAGCCAGGAATTGTACTAATTATTTCACATCAATATAAAATTATGATTGATGTTTTATGGAAAAAAAATCGACATCTGGGCCTTAAAAAAGCGCTCAAATCCACTAGCTTCCGGGGGCTTCGCCCCCTGGACCCCACCCTCTATCGGCTCGGTCGCTACGCTCCCTTGAAACACAGTCACCAAACATACAGGTTGGCACTTCAACCTCAATAATTTTTTGTTTTGGCGCTTCTAAGAAACTAGTTGAGAAGGCCTGTGCTAGATGATCAACCTTTTCTGATCGATTCCACAACGTTTCTTTCACAACGCAATCGCATGACCATAACTGGTCTTTACCTTTAAGGTCTATCCATATGAAGAGTTTCAAATGTGTAGTACATTTACCATTATGGATCTATAGAAGATAGATTGAAACGATATATGACAATTGACCCCATTCAATGAGCAGTTACACCTTTGACCCTAATTGACAGAGAGAGCATGCACGCGTATCTTGGTTTTGCTGGTGACATTTTGGTCTGTTATTCATCATTTTAGCTTCAATAAAACAAAGCGATATGTAATTTGCAACAAGTTAATAGTGGTACCATGAGAGGAATGTGTTAAAAACGAGGAAACTGAGGAATTAACGGACTGTTTCAACTTTTGTATTGAGCCATGTGGTAAGAATCTTATCTTCAGCCCCACTAACTCAATATTTTGTTGTAACTCATGTGTGATGTGTGCAAAGTAGTGGATCTGTGACTCTACTCTGGGCTTTGTGTATGCAGCTATTGAATTTACTACAACCTCTACTTCACCTACTTCTACTTCTACTATCAACCTGTTACAACTATGGCTGACAAAACAAGATCGGCTAGGGAGAAGAAGGAAACTGCCTCTCTCATTCAGGCAGTCATGACTGATATACTTCATGATGAGAAATTTATGCAGCTAGTCTCAGCACATGTTGACTCAAGTCTAGCTAAATTTCAAAAACAGATTGATGAGCAAGCAGCCATGATTCTTCATCTTCAGGATGCTTCCACCGAGAGGGAGAGAAAGCTGGAGGAGTCAATAGGAAGGCAGGAGGCAAGGATCCTTGACCTTGAGATTTCTGAAGAGAGAAATAAAAAGGAAATCAAGCTGTTGAAGGAAAGCCATGATGGCACAGGCCAACAATTCAGTCTGCTGAGAAGGGATGTAAACTCCCAAGAGCAGTATAACAGGAGAAACTCTCTCAGATTTTTTGGTATCCGCGAGGTTGAAGGGGTGACCTCAGATGAACTTATAGTTGATCTAGTCAACACCTCCCTCGGCGTTCACCTTCAGAAGGGGGACATAGACCACGTCCAACGGGTGAATTCCTCAGTCAAGACAACTGGTCCAAGTCCGAGCACATTGATCGTCAAGTTCCTGTCGTTCAGGAAGAGGAACGAGGTCCTCGGGAGTCGTCGCAAGCTCGCAGGTACGAGAAAATCCATCCAGGAGGACCTCACCCGCGATAATGCCAAGCTCCTCAAGATGACCCGTGACCATCAACGGGTGAAAACTGCTTGGACACGGGATGGTCGAGTCATCGCCTTGTTGCCAGCAACTGATGGCAATGAAATTAAGAAAACCATCTTTTCTGAAGCGGACTTGGCCAGGCTCTAATTTTAACCTTTGTCTAATAACTTGATAGCTCTTGCCACATGACACTTAAAACATCTCTTTTTATTTACTACACTTTTGGTACTTTTGGATCTTTTTCATATGAATTGTCTTTTAACTTATCTGCGCAATGTATCCTGTGCGCAATTACATTTATATATATGTTTTCCATCCTGTTCTTTTTTGTCTTCCTTTCCCTGTTTATACCTTCCTTTTTCCTCTCCAATTTGCTGTCTTATATTCTATATGTCTCAAGTGTTTATCTTTCTAGTTGTATTTAAGTTAGCTGGCCGTTTCCTTATGTCTATGTTATCAGTACTCGTGTTTATCCTGTCACCTATCTTGACCGATCATGGCTCAAATAGATGACCAAAATATTTGCAATTTTCTTGAAGCTAGCTTGAGTGATATCAGTGACAGCATTGAAAATATTTCTTTAAGATGTAATTATTCTACAGAACAACAGTTCTTTGAGTCAGTTAAAAATGCCACAGATAAAGAGCTCTCCCTTCTTCATTTTAATATCCGCAGCATGAGTAGAAATTTTGAACATGTGACATCATTTGTGAACAAAATCAGCTCAGGCTTAAAGTGCTGAGTGATTTGTAGAAAAAATCATGGTTTTTATTCTATAATCTAGAAATGTATGTTCTTACTATCAATATGCCTTTTGAATTTTCAAAAAATTCAATCGGGAAGTCTGTTAAATTAGAGTTTATAATTTGGTTTCTGACACTACCCAATTCGTTTCTCCAGCCCCTTCGTTAAACGATCGAAGTGACCTCTATATGCAAATTTCGGCATACTACGTCACGGACAGTACTCGACCGTACTAAGGATGTTGCCTTATCCGTACAATGTGTTCGCAATGTCATAGTACACGAAAACTTACAAAATCTGGACTGGTTTACAACATTTACTTTGTAAAAGATCCCTCTCAAACTTCAAGAAAAAAGAGATGCTAGACTTGATGAGTGAAAGATGTATCGCATAAATCCCAATTTCCTCCATGAGATTCACAGAATTTGCTGCAATCCTGAATTGCTGAAATCGAGCCATCAATGTGCGTACGAATCAACGGTGATTGTAGTTGAAATAAAAACATGCAATTTTAAAAATTCATTTAAAATCAAATTTAGCAGGAAAGAACTAATTGATTAAGAATTACCGTAGATTAAAGTTGTGTTCCAATATTGGAAGTATTTTGTTCACAAGTAGAATCGTAGAATCAATCAAAATATGGCAGTGAAGATGAGCTCTAATTCGCCCATTGGCCCTAATTTGCAAGCGTTTGAAACGCATTGCTGCAGCCATTGCTGCTGCACTGCTTTTCTGTGACTCTCTGAAAAACTGCGCATGTTTACATCGAAATCTAGAGGTGATCCCGGGGAAACAATGCCCAAATTTGGACATGCCATTCATGAAACTGAGAAAAGAATCCATGCGTGTTGACTTTGTTGCCTACCCCCGTACTTTTAATATATTTGAGCGGGTAAAAAAAGGTTCCAATTCATAGCGATCTTTTTCTTATAAAAATGTAATTTTTGCAAAAGTCAGGGTTAGTATATATATAAGTGATATTCAAGCTATCTTTGAGCCAAAAATCTAAGGGAAATTCATTTAGGATCAGGTAGAGATAATCACAAACGTAAGTCTTGACACTCGATCGCCCTCAACCCCTGGTGATTCTGTGCTGAACACGTACGGACCGAACGAAATATTTGCAGCTAGAAACTACTTTCCATGGATAAATTGCAAATTTTGATAGACTACAAACGTTGAATGTAAGTTTTCCATAATTAAAGACTCCATTATTAAAGCAATAACTCGGTATTTATTATAGAAAAAGAAGTTGAAATGTTGAATGTGTGTACGAGTGAAATGCCGGGAGGAAGTATAAATGAAAGAAGAGCGTGATGTTATCATGAAAGTCGTAATGGCCACGTGCGCGCACGTGGAATTTTCCATTGTAAGCGCCAGCATGTGGCTCTTCTTCTAAGTGTACAAACTCCCTCTTTAAAAAAGATGAAATGCAAGAAATTATTAAAACACTGTTTCTAGGGAAATTACGTAGAAATGAGCAATTCTAGTGACTCAGCTGTAATTGTAAATATACAGGTGTTATTCTGCTGATAAATTTGTAACATAACAAGAGGTTTTCTGGACATTTACCATATTTGTTTTCCTTTATCAAAAAGCAATTTTACATGTACTTGGAATTGATATATTTTCCCACCATGAATTGCCAGAATTTTAATCCAGGTTTACATTGAAATATCATCTTAAATTTGTATTGCTGTTTATTTGTACCAGGTATTGATATCAGCAATTGTACTTCAAGCTTTGTAAACTTTACTTGAAAATCATCTATCCTCCAGATCCTCAAATCGATCCTCAAATTTTTATCAGGAAACCTTTTTCCTGTAATATATATATATTTTGTAATCTTTATTTTTCATTGTTTTTTCTTTGTTTTTCTTTGTTTGTTGCCATGGCAACCTTATATTTTAATTTAAGAAATGTTGTGAAAAGATGTACCTGCCATCATCTTGGAATGCAAAGTGTTTTGAGTAGCAATTTGATCTGGAAAGTAAATATATTACTTTTTAAATATTTTCTTTTATTTTCTTTGTTTTGTTTCCATGGCAACCATATATTTCATTTCAAGGTTTCTCTTAAAAAATTTGATAAAAAGAACTCCATTTTTTTCCATATTGAAGGATAAATTGTGTTCTCCAAATACAGTGCAAAATTGTCATGATTTAATGGACATCCTAATGCCAATGAGATTGTTGTGATGGTGATCGCTGGAAGTTGCATGGGTCAAGTCTGCTGAAAAAAACTTCATATGAAACAAGACGACTTCACAAAATTCATCTTTCCACTAAACAAATCATATCCTGTCTGTAATTAAATGTTTTGATTGAAGTTTTAACATACGTTTGGGGTTAAATAGTTTTTAGTGTGTCAATGACCGTTAGATCTTTATAGGCTGCCGCTGTGCGAGCCGTGTACAGCAGGGCGATGAACGAAATTGTTGTTGTTCGGTACACGGCTGGCCCTGGCGGTCGTCGTGTGGGCATTTTCGGTGGCTAGCGATAGCAGAAGAAAAACGAGTGGCCGCTGGTCGCGTTTTAGGCAGGTGGTTGCTAAGACATGTTTGAATAAATGCTAATGTGAAATAATATGCATTGTCTGTAAGTTCCCGTTTAAATTCGGCAGAAAATGTCCCTTCCTTACGCAAGTTTTTCTGCTAGCTTCTATCTTTTCACGAAGTCATTTTCTGTGAAGTGGGCGTCGCATATTTTTACACGGTTGTTATGGCAGACACCGGGGCCTGTAAAATCCTTGCGATAACTTTTCACAAATTTCACCCATTTGTTTCGTCGGCTGGGATCCTTCTTTTAACTCAGAAAGCCGTAAAAACTTGCTGTCTTGTTTCGAGATGTTCTAGAAACATCCGTAAACGATGCAGTTTGTCAGCATTTTGCTGAATTTCGACAGAAACGCGTTTTTTGATAGGGTGGTATTTTACTATATCGTGATGTTCGTAAGTGTAATTCGCGGGTACTTTCGACATGTCAGATTAGCGCGCGGTCAACACTACTGCGAGTGACGTCAGTGGTGACGTCAAGTCCTGACCTGCATCACGTGACTGTTAGTTAGCTTTTCAGAATTGACCGCTTGTGTTGGCTGAAAAATGCCAATTTCAACACTTAATAACAAAAAAACGGTAAATCAGAGAGTAAAAAAACTTTCATTTATTTGTTCAGTATATATCAAATAATGTATACCCAGCATATTTTTAATTTTTGAACACATCAAAATACGAGTAACTCAGCACTTTAACTGCCATTGGTGTCACTGAAACTTGGTTCACCAGTGAAAATGATGCAAATTTGTTTGTTATTCCAGGTTATAATTTGTTAAGCAATAGTAGAGTAGGCAGACGTGGTGGTGGTGTTGCCCTTTATGTTCCATCTGGGCTCGATTATCGAGTATGTCATGAACTTAATGTAATGACTGAAAATCTAGAAGCTTTATTTGTTGAAGTGTTTATTTCTGGTAAAAATAATATCGTGATTGGAGTCGTGTACAGACCTCCCAATGGTATTTTGAACATTTTTTTGGACGAAATGCAGAGAGCTTTGGAAAACCAGTCACTTAATGGTAAATCCTTATTTTTGGTTGGAGATTTTAATATAAACCTTTTACAGCATAATGTTGATGCTCATGTTGATGATTTCCTGAATTTGTTGTTGTCGTTTTCTTTGTTGCCCTTGATAACAAAACCAACAAGAGTAACTGAATCATCTGCTACTCTAATTGACAATATCTTTAGTAACTTGCAACCTTTTCCTTTATCTACTATTGTAGTGTCAGACTTGTCTGACCATTTTCCTGTGTATACTACAATTCCTTTGGGAAAAAACCCTGTAGTCACCCAAAAGAATATTTATGTTAGAAGAAACACCCCAGAAAATATTAATCAGTTTAGAGAGGCATTATTGGCGACAAACTGGAGTGATGTTCTTTTGAATCAGTGTGATGAGAGTGCCTTCGATATTTTCATGAATAGGTTTTTATCGCTGTATGATGCTAATATTCCAGTAGTAAAGAGTAAAAACAACCGTAGAAAAACCCCACGTTTGCCGTGGGTCACCAATGCTATGCTGAAATCAATAAATAAGAAAAATGAGCTGTTTTATAAGTATAGGAAAGCAGGGACGGAAGCTCTAAAAAAGAAATATTCTGTTTACAGAAATACTCTGACTTCTCAACTGCGTGCAGCCAAAAAACAATACTATTTTGCACAGTTTCAAGCAACTTACAATAATATCAAGGGCACGTGGAAGGTGATAAGAAATGTATTTCAAAAAACATCTAAAGTAACAAGTATAATACAAATGAATATAGATGACCAAATGGTTGAAGATAAAAATATTATAGTGGAAAAGTTTAATGAATATTTTTGTAATATTGGTCCGAATCTGAAAAAAAAAAAAAAAAAAAAAAAAAAAAAAAAAAATTCCAAACAGTCAAACTGATTTTCATGATTACTTAGGAGAACGTAACATGCAAAGTTTATTTCTGGTGCCCACAAATGACGAAGAATTGCTTGGTATTGTTAAAGCCCTCAAGAACAAGAAAAGTCCTGGGTATGATCATATTGGGAACGAACTTATTAAGCAAGTTATTGTCGGTATCCTTCAACCACTAGTTCATATTTTTAATTTGTCTATGTCAAGCGGAGTTTTCCGATAAACATGAAGATCGCAAAAGTTGTACCAATTTTTAAAAAAGGTGACTCTCAATTACTGACAAATTATCGTCCGATTTCTTTGTTAACGTGTTTTTCAAAAATTCTGGAAAAAATTATTTATGTAAGAACTATAACATTTTTAAACAAAACATGTGTCTTCAGTAATTATCAGTTTGGTTTTCGGGAGAAGCATACAACAACACATGCAATTTTACACCTTATAGATAAACTTGCTTCTGCCTTAGATAGTCGCTTACACACCATCGGTACATTTTTAGACTTTTCCAAGGCCTTTGATACTGTAGACCATGAAATTCTCTTAAGTAAATTATGTCATTATGGTGTCAGGGGAGTCGCCTTGGATTGGTTTAGAAGTTATCTTACTGATAGAAAGCAATATGTGTCCTTAAATGGAATTGACTCTTGCCCCCAAAAAGTAACATGTGGCGTTCCCCAGGGCTCCATTTTGGGACCACTTTTATTCATCTTGTATATTAATGATTTTCAACGCTCATCAAGTGTATTATCATTCATATTTTTTGCTGATGACTCAAGTGTATTTTTTTCTCATAAATGTCCACAAATATTATTGAATACTGTTAATGAAGAGTTTCGAAAAGTAATGAAGTGGATTAATGCTAATAAGTTATCCTTGAATCTTCAGAAAACTAATTATATACTGTTCAGTAATTCAGTTAATATTTTGCCCGGCGAAGTGGCATTTAATAATAACCCAATTGAGAGAGTAACTTCAACAAAATTTCTTGGGATATACATAGATGAGAAACTGAATTGGAAAACTCATGTGGACAAATTAAGTAAAGTGGTGTCAAGAAATACTGGTGTTATTTATAAGTTGAGATCATGTATACCTCAGGAAGTATTGTTCATTTTGTACTCTACTCTTATTTTATCATATATTAATTATGGTATGTTGGCATGGGGCAAATCATTCAAAACTCAAATCCACAGGCTCTTTGTTGTGCAGAAGCGGGTTATTAGAATAATTTGTAAAGCGAATTATCGTGCACATACAAATCTACTTTATTATGAAAACGGTATTCTAAAACTTGAAGATCTCTATTCAATGCAACTTGGAACGCTCATGTTTAGCATTCACTCTGGGGACCTCCCTCCTGCCCTTGCTCAAATCTTTAAAAGAAATAACCAAATTCACAGCTACAATACTAGACAGGCTTCTGCTCTCCATTTACCATATGCAAGGACAACATTCACTCTGAATACTCTAATGTCCACTGGCCCCAGGTTCTGGAATTCACTTGATACTACTATAACAAATGCTTCAAGTATCTCAGTTTTTAAACGTAGACTTAAGTCATATTTACTTCACAAGTATGTCGATGACATATGAATGTGTTATCAAGCTTCATTTTTTGTGTACTGTAGCATATTAAACTCTACTCTCGATCTATTTTTTGTTATTTCTTGACTTTGACATAATCCCCTTCTATCCATTTTCTTTTTTTCTTCTTCTTTCTCTTCTTCTTTCTCATCTGTACATATACCATATATATTCCTACTTGTCGTTCTTGACCTCTGCACTCAGAGAGCAATAACTCATCAATGTCTCGACTTGGTGTCAGCTTGGGTTTGTCCATATTAGATCGCCCTCCCATGGGTGGGTTGATTTTTTGCTCATATGATACATTTTTTTCACACACACGGTGAGTTTGTTAGCTCACCCGGTGTGATGGGGATGTGCGCATCTTCAGGTATACTTGTTGTAGTCATCCATGCTGTGGTCGATGCATCGTTGGGTAGTTGTTCTCTGAGAGTATTTTGTAAATAGTTTTATATATTCCATATTTGTTGTTGTATTCATGAATCAGTTATCTTTGTCACACCATATGAGGGGGCCTTAACTTAACAAGCTGTGCTTCAACCAAGGTCTCCTCGTCTTTCTCTATTCTACATTGTACTGTTATTGTACTGTTATGATTATACTCTATTATATTTTGTCACATGTGTTTTTTTGGAAGACAAATAAACTTGAAACTTGAAACTTGAAACTTGAAACTTGAAACTTGAAACTTGACATAACGAAGAATGCATTTTCACAATTCCATCTTCTTCCATGAAATGCTCTACCCGTAAGGAGGTAAGAGCCTGAGAAAGCAGGAGTGGGGGTAAAAGAAAGGGGGGTCGTTGAGTGGAGTCGTCTCGTCAAGGAAGCAAAAAAGACACGGGTAAATATGTCGCTGTGTCGGGTCAGCTGTGTCGGTATTGTCACGAAATTGATTTTATTGCGTAGATAGCTATGTTTCGGCGTAGATGGCGTAATTCAAGTTAAATATACGATGCTTTAGTCACGTGTCAATTTCAAGTAATGTTTGATCGTGCATGTTTTCGACGGTTTTAGTCTAATTACTTTTCTACCATGAATAATTACTGGTTTTCTCCTGTTTAGTTTTATAGATTAAAATTAGTGCTTTCATTTGATATATGGTTTATTTCGATCTGATATTGGAAAGTGAAGTTATACCAATGTTTATGTAATTATTGGAAACCCAACGAGAATAACAAATACTTAATAAATGTATATATAGATCAAGACAGTGTCTCACCTATCGGAGAGTTTCCTGTCAGTTTCCTGCTCACTTACACTGTAAGGTGATCAGACTATGTTTGGATATTTTGCCCAATAAATGTTGCGTGCAAACGAAGTGATTGATATGATCGTTTGCATGTCTTTCCATGAGGTAACCTAAGATTGTTCTCTGATCTTATGTGACGACCATGGTTAGGATCTATGTTGTGTTTGTTGGGTGTCTTGCCTTCTAGCATTAGACCAGGGGTTGCTATTTCGGTGGTCTGGAGTAGACGGCTGGTAAGGACTTACTGCGTAGCAGGGCCAGTGGCATGGTCGAGTAAGCTGACTGTACAAAGACAGACGGTCTGATTGTTTGAAGGTGCATGCATGAAGCAAAATGGTGCGGCCAATTGAAGTTGCATGCACAAGCAGACTGGTATAGACGTTTGAAAGGTGCAGAAGCGGAATGGTTTAGTCGGCTGGTGGTACACGACGGTACAACGGTTGGTAGAAGACGGTGGTGAAGTACAGACCTGTAAACGGTCTGGTAGTGTCAACTGGACGGTGGTCGAGAGGTGGTGCAGAGCAATATATCAGACTGGTGTCAACGTCAACGGGGCAGTATATCTCTGCCAAACGGCGAAATTTATACCGGACTGGGAAAACCTGCCAGCAGGAGGCATCCTGGCAAGATAAACTGCTGGGAAGAACATTGACAGGAACCGGTTTCGTTACAGTATTTTTGCTCGATCCTCGTGTACTATATCAATGCAGAAGTTTGGAGTCGGTGAGATGTATATTGTCGGTCGGCCGACAATTTGTTTTCCCTACGAACTGTGACTTTGTATCCGCTGTGACGACTTCGAGAGTGACTACAACTACAATACTTGTATTTTCTCGAAGTTTCACTTTCCTATAGTTAATATCAGCTACAGAAATCAGAGATATAACATTTTCAGGGAAACTAAATTCAAACAAGGATTAAGAGTCAACAACGATACGACGAATCGTCTTCCTTTCTCTATATTTTGATGAAACGCCAAAATTTCCGCGCTTCGCGCGGAAGGGGAAAACTTCATTTAGACGAGTCGAGAACGGTACAATAAATCGTCTTCTTTTCCTAATAATTTAGGGAAACGTCTAAGCTTCCGCGCTTCGAGCGGGAGGCCTAACACCGACACCCCCAAACGAGCGCTCTTCGCTTGCTCACTACCGCCCCTCCCTAAAATAAGATCCTAGCTCCGCGCCTGCATTAAAATATATATAGCTATGATGTTGACTAAGTTGACAAAATAATTCGTATATTTATGTCGTCGAGGAAATTGATCATTTGCGCATACGCAAGTACTATAGAAAGTCCATAGGAAAAACAATTTAGCCCTCGGCCCCGGGTTTATAGGGTTACTTGTATATATTGAGACACTTAATTTTGTTGGTAATCGTTGGCCTCTACACCAACCCCCCCCCCCCCCCCCCCCACTGAAAAAGGTCTAGCGACGCCCCTGATAGAATGTATTAGGTCATCGTGGAAGTTCTAGAAAGCAACAGGGGAGGGATCAAAATAAGCTTTGAAGGGCACTTATACGTAAAGAAGAGAACCCTTTCAGACGGGAAAATTAGATGGCAGCCTTTCTTCTTATTCCCATTTTATACAAATCATTTTGTTGCAGTTTGATGTCAGTTCTTCACGATAAGCCAATTGCTCTTCTTCCGGTGGTTCCGTGAGTCCCTTAAAGTGAGTGAAAACAAAGTATGAGACGGGGTGTTTTACACACTATTAAAAGCTACATACACTTAACTGAAGGAAAGAAACCTATAGAAAACGGACTGGATATTATTGAAAATACTATTCTAAACAAGAATGTACTACATGTACTACATTACGTTACAATTTCACGAGAGAAATAGAACTCGAGAGGGGAAGAAAAGAAGAAGTGATGAAAATGAAAGAAGACTAATAGCATAAGAGGAAAGAAAAGAGCCAAGAAGACAAGAAAAAGGGTGTAAAAAGGGAAAAGGAAGAGCAAGAGAGAGAGAGAGAGATAGCCTTGAGCTTTGGATCGGCTAATGAGTAATAAATGAAACAGATTTTGAGCGGATTAATTATCTTTCGCCGGAGAACTTGCATAAGGAGCTAAAACTTGATGTTTTTTAAATCAAACATTATGGGGAATAGCAAAAAACGGCTGAGCATTTATTGCAAGAATTGCCAGAGGAGCATTCATGTCTTCCACGAGGCCGCACTTTTGGATCAGAGAGCATTTTAATTGTCGGCGGAGCATTGTCTTTTGCGGGGTACTTTTGGGGAGGAGCAACAACTATTGTCGTAGTAGCCTTTGTATTTTACGGGACGCTTTTTTAGTAGAGCAAATGTCGGCGGAGCAAATGTCACGGGAGCAAGTGTCGCTTCAGGCGGAGCAAATGTCGGCGGAGCAATTGTCGCGTTTTGCGGAGCAATTGTCGGCGGAGCAACTGTCGTTCGAGGAGCATTTGTCACCGGAGCAATTGTCGCGTTTTGCGGAGCAATTGTCGGCGGAGTAATTGTCGGCGGAACAATTGTCGGCGGAGCAATTGTCGGCGGAGCAATTGTCGGCAGAGCAAATGTCGGCGGAGCAACTGTCGCGGAGCAAATGTCGCGGAGCAATTGTCGCGTTTTGCGGAGTAAATGTCGGTGGAGCAATCGTCGGCGGAGCATGTGTCATGGAACCTCCAGGCGCCATTTTGTCCGTTTTAATGCCTCTCTTTCTTCCTTTGTATCCCCACTATAATCCTAGATCAACAGAGTTTTACGATTTCCTCTAGATCTAGATCTGCGACGGCCATCTGCATACTCGAAGTGCAAACCAAGCGCGTAGCCATGTTAGGGGCGGTAGTGAGCACGCAAAACGTGCGAATCACTTAAAGAGCGCGCGAAGCGCGCTCCCTAGGGGGGTGGGTGCAGGGAAGGGGATTTTCCGCGAAGCGCGGAAGCTTTGAAAGAAGACGATTCGTTGTACCTTTCTCGACTCATAATCCTTGTCTGAATTCAGTCCGGCCCTCCTGTGCATAGCGCGGAAGCTTTGACGTATTATTAGACAAAGAAGACAATTCGATGAACCGTTCTCGACTCCTAATCCTTTATATCTGAATTCAGTTTCCTGTCCTCCCGCGCAAAGCGCGGAAACTTTGAAGTTTCATTAAATTATTCGAGAAAGAAGACGACTCGAAGTACCGTTCTCGACTCTTAATCAATAGGGACTTTTAGATTTGCGTGGACTGGTACGTGGTACTTCCATTCACGGCAGTGCTTTAACAGGACGTCGATCGTAGCATAGACCTATTGTCTTCGTGCGAATCTAAAAGACCCTATTGTCTGAATCCAGTCCCCCCCCCCCTCCTCCTGCGCTTAGCGCGGAAGCTTTGACGGATTATTAGATAAAGAAGACGATTCGTTGTACCTTTCCCGACTCTTTATCCTTAATATTTGAACTCAGTTTACCCCTTTCCGCGCGAAGCGTGGAAGCTTTGACGTTTCATTAAATTATTAGAGAAAAAAGACGATTCGTTGTACCGTTCTCGACTCCTTTTCCCTTTTTCTTCCTTCGTCCTTTTACTTTTTTTTCTTCTCTTTCTCTCTCTTTTTTTTGGCCGGCGTTTTGGGGGCGACCGCCCCCGCCCCCCCCCCCCCTGGCTACGCGCCTGGTGCAAACTCGAAACCGACTCCTTCATAAAAATTAAACTCTAAAATTCTTGAAAAAATTACCCCCCAAAATCTAAAATAGCCATAACCTTTTCATAATAATTAATATTTGTCTCCAATTTCCAAAGAATTGTTATCTCATTGTTGCACATAGCCATGTTGAGCTTTACGCTACAATATATATATATATATGGCTATGCATAAAATAGATAGTGCCCTCTAAAATCATAAAAAGGGCTTTATCTCTGTGGTCGTAGCTCCATCGGATCTGGCCAAACCCGTACTTTTGGGGGATCTAGATACCTCAAGACATGTTCTTTCCAGCCAAGTAAAAAGATAAACCCTATCACAAGAAAAGTGCCCTCCAAATTAGCAGTTTTTAAGAAAATTGCGATTTATCTTCATCTTGCTCTAAAAATTGCGATATTTATGACAAACGTCTAATAAAGTTAGCAGACATAAATGTATCCCTACGCTTGATAACTTTATGTCAAATTTGTAAAACTTGATGACGTCATCGCAAAGTTATCGCCCAAAATTATGAATTTACTGTGGATTACATAACAAACCGTTTGATGCTTGCAGTATTCCGCGCAAATGACAATGATGTCAACATGACTGCAATGAAATATCCTTTCGAATAATATACATTTTGAGCAAATCGCATTTGAACAAGGGCCACAACACGGATTCCGTTGTAGTAGACAAGCAAAAGATTTTTAAAAAGATTTTTAAAAAGATTCCATGGCGTTTGGGGTTAATGCATGGCATCCGTGCTTAATCTATTGAAGAAATACTAAGGAATAAGATAAGGGTGCCATGCTTATTGTTTACTAGATATGCCCCTTTTGGCTCAAAATTTGAAATAATTTCAAAAATCATGATTTCAATTTTTTTGACCGAATATGAATTATCTGATAATTTCTTTTAAGTTGATATAGTTTTCATTATGAGTTTGATGTAATAAACCTGTTTGATATACATTTTATGTTCGATATTACATACATAGCCTACGTATGACGCATAAATCATAGAGATGTAATTTACTAAGAATATGGGGTTATACTAAAACTAATTGATATTTTTTATATTTTTACACGCCAGGAACCGTCTATTGAAACTCTTTTTCTTGATTTAACATTAAACATATGTTGTTACGCCACACACAGAAGAAAAAAAGATCAGATAATGTAATGGATAAGTCATTTTTTCCTTCTAAATCCCAAATGAATTAAAGACAATCTTACAGGACGCATTTGGAGTGGAAACACATTGTACATGTACCGTACAAGGCAATTCCAACATTATTAGCAGTATAAGTCCATGGGCCAAAAACTGAAAAAGCGGCACACACCACCTGAGACACAGTCTTAAATGATTTTAATGCAATGACATTAAACATCATTATCAGTAGGTTGGTTGAAAATGAACAGAGATAAGACTTTCTTTTTGTTTTGGGGCCCACATACTGATATAATTATCAATTTTCCTTTTGGTATATTAGGGTAGTGCAGCTAGTCAACATTTTAGGAATATTCTTTTCTGTAGATATTGAAATCCAGGGAAGATTTAATTTTTGATAAAGAAATTTTAAATAAAATTTAAAAAAATTAACATTGTGGCATCAAAGGGACTTGACTTTGATGGGGAAAGTTCAATCATACTAATATTGTATGTTCACTCACTTATTAGTGCCGCTTTTTTTTTTAGGAAACTAATAAATCAATCTTTGATTATTTTTAAATGGAAAAAAAAAGATACAGAGGTTTATCATATTTGTTTTATTTTTGCATTCTGATAGAGAAGGACTTAGAATGACAGATTTTAAACTATTCATTCGTGTACAGAGGATTATGAGTATGAAAAGACTTAATATTTTAAAATATTTGACCAAAAAGGTTCATACAAATAAGCATTTCATCTGTTTATGTTTAAGACTTCTATAAAAATGATTTATGTTCCTTTATCAGATAGTGGAGGACACGTGCCCATTTTATCTTTTTTATGTGAACAACAAGAACACTTAAAGCCCATCTTTGGTCAGGAGGGAGTAGATCAGCCAGCATGGTCACTGACAGGTGGTTATTTCATCAACTCAGCTCTCAATTAACATAAGAAAAAGAGGATCATGGGGGACCAACCGGCACCAATCAGGGATTGTTTTCTAGTACAGAGGGAGCAAGTAGCTACAAGTAGTACAGTGGGGCTTTAAGGAAGATTGTGGCCCTTTTTAAAATGTGTTAGACATTACGTACATAAACTGGAAATGGTTCATCTTGGAATAGAAAGGTCGACAGTGGGTGAAAACAAATTATTTAACAGACCACTATTTTAATAAAATAAAAGATTTTTCTTTTCAACATGAAAAAGGAAAAATGTTTATAAAAAAAACAAGAAAAAGCAATTAGCTAAACGAAAAGGAACATTACATAATCATTTTACAAAATGGGACAATCTTCTTTGCTAGGGACGTCGAGGCAGAGCTAGTAAATTTAATTTAGTTTAGTGTGATAGAGCTGCTTTTATCCCTATTTATCTTTAAAAAAATATCTATGTTCTTGGGTGGGAGGGGGTGTGGGTTGGGGGTAGGTTTTTCTGCAGTGAAGGGTAGGGGGAGAACGAATTCCTTTCATTAGATACTTGCTAGGGATATATGAGGAGGGGGAGTGTGAATAATTGGTATTTTCTTTTTTTATATAGTGAAAATTAAAAGAACTAAAGAAAAAGAAAAAAATGATATAGGCCACCAATACCAAAACTCTCAGTCAGTTGTTATTAGTTTTGCTTTGGCTCCCTCTCTCGGTGTAAAAATATTCGAGCTAAACAATCGCTGGAAAGACGAAATCAGGTAAAAATACACACAATGGCTGGAGTTTTATTTGAAGACATTTTTGACGTGAAGGACATAGATCCCGAGGGAAAGAAGTTCGATAGAGGTGAGGGATAATATTGAATTATAATTCATTCATAGGTAATAAGCAACAGTTTCTGATCAGAAATCCATTATGATTGGCGACGTTGGAATTCATTTGGAAAACAGTTAAATACCAGTAAACTAACACTATGTAAGTTCTATATCATCTACTGATATCTTGAATAATAATGTAAAGATAATAAAATAGGAGGTGGGGTTGCATGAAGCTTATATTTATTCAATACTCAGTTAAACACAAATGCCTAACTTTTCATTTCATAATGCTGAATCTTTATGGGTGAAAGTTTGAATTCAAAATGTAAACATTAGATTTGATGTGATATATTTTAAAACGGATAGTAAATTTGAAGAATATAGGTGTGACCTAAATAGCTTATTGCAAAATATGGATCTGGATCGAAACCGGCCACTGTGTGATTTGGGGGAATTTTGATATCAATCTTTTAGCTCGAAATAATAAAAGTTGTGACTTTATACATAATAATTATGACAGATTTTTAATGTCTACTTCAACTCATTACAAAAACCCAATAAATAACTTCCAGCACTAGCTCAACTCTTATTCATGTTCATGCAAATATCTCTTCTTCTCCTATTCAGACAGGAAGTATTGAGATTGAGATTCCTTCCGTGTTCCAGTATAGGATATATTTGTAGGAATGTCACATTTAGAACACCAACAAAGAGAAGAGCAACACGTAGAAACTTTGGGATTTTTTCACTGCATTTAATTTCTTGTACGATCTATGTATGTTTCCGAATGCACATAATGCACATGGGGCTTACAATAATTAAAAAGACAGTTTTATATGTATGTGATAAACATGCACTCAGTAAGACTAAATATGTTAAAACCAAAGAAGAGATATAAACATTGATTTACACGAGATAATAAACGATTAATAGCGACAGAGCACAGGCTTTATTGTCAAGTGATCCAATTAAAGTATAATAAAAATGTTTGGTCAAATATATGCAGGATATACTAAATAACGGAAGATAAACATTTGTTACAACAAATAGTGAATTTCTCCTTTAAGCTATGGTCACAAATCAGAGCGGCGACCGACCGATTAGTAGCCTGCTCGGTCACTGCTGGAATTTAGGCATCGCCCAGTGATTTTTTGGAGAAGTCGAGCAGGCTGTAGAGCCCGAGCGATGCCTGGGCGGTGTCCTGTCGATATCCCGTCGGTCCCCGGTCGATTTTAGGTCAAAACTGGGCGAAATCGAGGAGCTTTTCCGCGCGGTTTCCCGGCAGTGACCGACCGGTGGCCCACCGATTCCCGAGCAGTCTCCCACCGGCCGCCGGCTGATTTTAAAGATATTGCACGGCGGCCGGCCAGTGATCGGCGGGGCTCCAAGATATACGCCCGGTGCCTGGTCGTTCGCCGCCCGGGCACCGAACTAATCGAGCGTTCGCCGCCGAGCGATTTAGGTCAAAAATCGAAGCCGCTAGGTCAAAGGCGGCCGACCGATTTTGGACTCGCCGTCCAGTGACCGACTGATTTCCCAGCGGCGACAGGGCGGCCACCGTTCGGCGACTTGACCTAGGGGCTTCGATTTTTGACCTAAATCGCTCGACGGTGAACGCTCGATTAGGTCGGCGCCCGGGCGGCGACCGCCCGGTCGCCGAGCGTAGTCTGGGCGGCGGGTGAAAGTGAGCAGGCGCCGCCCAAATTTTAACTCCGCGCTAAAACTTCAGCAGCGACCGAGCGATGCTTAAAAAACGAGCGGTGCCTGGGCGGCCGCCGCTCGGTGGCCGGGCAAAATTGGCTAAAAACTCGCCGCTCGGCCGCCGAGCAGGCTACTTTCGGGTAATGTGACCATAGCATTACTAAAAATATTAATAAAAACAAGCAGTAACTTTCTCCTTTATATAAACATTTGTCAGGAGTGACTTTCTCCTTTAAGATACACATTTGTTAAAACTAGGAGTGACTTTCTCCTTTAAGATAAACATTAGTGAGGAGTGACTTTCTCCTTTAAGATGTATATTTGTCAGGAGTGACTTTCTCCTTCAAGATAAACATTTGTCAGGAGTGACTTTCTCCTTCAAGATAAACATTAATGAGGAGTGACCTTCTCCTTTAAGATAAACATTTGTTAAAACTAGGACTGATTCTTCCTTTAAGCTAAACATTAGTGAGGAGTGACTTTCTCCTTACAGATAAACTTTGTTAAAACACGGTGTTACTTTCTTCATTAATATAACTGTCAAAATCTGCCAAAGGTTTACGTTTTGATATGTAAACAATTTAAAAGGTTGACTCTGACTTACCTTTTTAGTGAGAGACCATTTTCAAATAGAAATGGTTAGTTATTCCTTTCTACTGATTGTCTAAAACATACAAACAATAAAGTAACAAATATTAATTGACTCATTTCTGTCATTTTGTTTCATTAACAATAGAATGTTTTGGGCAGTATAATGTGGTATAAATAGTATAACCATTCACAATGAATGATTTAGACGATTTTAATCAAGTAATATGGTGTCACCGGTCGCTAGATAAAAGCAGCCCTCTTGATAAAAATATTGTGTCATTATTACAAGGATTAATTAATTTCGTTTTTATGAGGACTGGTATCAGGTATTACCGAAGGTTAATTCCAAAGATTGATACTACGACGGCTTGTTATTCAAAAGTTTCGTAATTCCGAAAACGAAATGGGATCAAATCCAAAGATGAAATAATGTTAATTTTCGGAATCATGAACCTCGTGGTTTGGGAAATTTCCGATTGAGAATTATGAATCTTCGGCAAAAACGAATGCCTCACCCCTAACAAGATTGGTCTGTACCTTGTATAACCTGTCTCCACGTCTCTGTTAGAGTCCAAAAAGAAAATTCAAAACAACTTTTTTTTTAAAATGCTAGTTCATACATATTGATTAGAAACCGAAATGTGAACCAAAAAAAAATCACCCCTAAGTGTATTATACAATGGATGATCATACAATAGTGTATGGTAAGATTATTTGTATCATATCCTGAAACGATTTGCAACATTGCATTCTGAATAACAAGTAATCGTATTTCATTCGTATTTTTTTATATTTATTTGCGGTTTTATTTTTACAGGGTAGCATTGTCAGTTACAAATCTGCTTTCCACAACGACCGGATGGCATAGATCAAGTATATACATGTGTACAATATGATTAAAGATCAAAATTAAATATACAAATTAATGGCTGAGCTTTTGTATATATATATATATATATAACAAAATATGATTTGAGACAAACTAAGAATAATCTATCAGTAATGAATGCAAATCCAAAGACTTTCATAGCAAATTTAATACAAAAAAATACAACTACAACTATACGCGATTTTGTAGAACTTTGAATCATTTTATAGTTATTCGGTCATAAGGGCTATCCAGGGAAGAGTTGACCAATATGGCAATGACCTAAATGATTTCAAGCCCCCCCCCCCCCCCCCTACATCTCACCCCGTACCATAGTTTATACTGATACAAAGATATAACTGTGGAATAGGCATACACAGACCTGAACACGGTCCTTCTGTGTCTCAACTTTCAAAATTACTCACTGACGTACCACGATAACGGCCAATCCACACATTAAAACATGAACCTAGCGCACGCCCACCCATTCCCACACACATTCCTCCCCACGCACCCACACTTTTTTCAGAGACATGCCATTTATTTACAGCTTCCTGTTACATCCTCAAAGACGCGAGATAAACCAGACCTCGTCATTTGACTCTTTAATCCCACTGGTGCCGATCACCTAAATGAGAAAAAAAAAACATTTGAAAAATTAATTGGTTTATTAAATAATCGGCTTTAATTCGTTCGATCAGATATTCGCGGCTTCGGGCTACACAAACTTCGTGAATGTAGGGCACGTTTTCACAAAATTTATATTGTGTAACGCGACAACGTGAAGCCCACGATCTTTCGTGAATATGAGGGCATGTTTCCACGGAAGTTCATGTAACCCGACAACCCGATCCGAGGCGAAGATCCGACGGAACGAAGTAATCCAAATAATCAGATTGGACAGTTTGGATAATTGATGCTTGTTCCTTTAAAAAAAAGAAACAGATATGAAGCGCAAAGTGCACAACAAAGGGCCGATCAAATGCAAAAACATACATGCAGGGAACGGTTTATATGATACTTGAACGCCATCCTTATATATAAATGAGCCTCGGAATGAAATATAATTGAAAGCAAAAGCCACGGCTTGTGTTATTCAATACAAGCCTATACCTTGCCAAAAATCGACAACACAATATAAGTGTTCTTTTTAAACATTATAAAGAACACCAATACATAATCATTATATGCATATACGTACTTTATAGGCTATGTCTATATTATGTACATTCGTCATGCCAGCTAGCTAATGGAGACCAATTCTCTCTGTGTGTGTGTAGGGGGGATTAATACAGATCAATAAAAATCATAATCTTAATCTGGATGCCAATCTTAATCTTACATCCATTCACCTGTATGGATAATATCAGTCTGATAAGCGAATCCTTATACTCCCTGCCCTCCGCAGGAGACGTGAGATTGCTATTACGATCCGCATACGATCTGAGGTCACTCTTTGGGTGAACAGCACATGATATCCTGCAAATACGGTGAGAATGAAATTGGAAGTTTTCATATTACACAAAAGCATTGAAAGATGTGTCATCAACTTCTTATGTGAATAAAGGTTCGCTTGTAAAATATTACCTGACTGAATTACTCCACAGGGAGTGGGGCATATCGGCACTATTATGTGCAGAATAGCAAGTGAATCCTGTGTCTGGGGTAGTAATAAGATCGCCTTGCAACGTAGTTTTAGCGCTATATAAAAATGTTATGTTATGCTTTATAATGATAATAGCAATAATAATCATGATTATGATATTATAAATGACAATAATAGCAATAATACATTCTGAGTAAATGTACTGTAATAATAACATCGTAATGTCGCCGACTAACAATGACGTATTACGTAATATGAACACGATACCAGGATATTAAATCTTCCTTTGAGTTGACTTCTCGAAAAGTCTTTATGATTCTGTTGAAAGTTTCTTTCCCATTGTTGTATGTAATGTTCATTTCATTTCAAATGCAGCTCTACCTTAGCTTAAAAAGTAAAACGCTCACCTTAAATGACTAAATGACGAAATAGATCTCACTGCTTTTACAATTTCTAGCCAATCTGATTCCCTGAACAAGCATTCGTTTTTATTCACACAATCAATATCCACGTACTCCACTTCTGTGCTTGATTTCAACATGTTGGTGAACTTCCTAACGGTGCCACGAGATATTGTTTTTCGGTGAAGGTCGCTGGAATAAAAGGATAATGTAATAAACTTCAAGCTTGCTTTTCTTTTCATCACACTGTCTGCCAGAGTCGAAAGGAAGACATCATGAAACTGTAAGTTGTGTCCGCTTTCGTTGTTGCTAATCGCTATCAATTCCTGAACGGAAGGTAAACGATCAAGTATTCCCGACAACACACACGGATCCAATTTTACCATCGCCTGAAAAGTTGTTATCTTCGTTAGATCCTCGAGTCCACCTGGAACCACTCTTGGAAGAATAAGCCTTAATGTTGTTAGGTTGGTGTATGAATACAGTATTCTCCAAAATTTCCTGAAAAACGTGTGTGATTCGTCAGTATCTATCCCTTCAAAGAGCTGTGGATTAAAGAGAAACTGAAGCGTGTGAATAGTAGTTCAAAAGATTCTAAAATATACAAATGACAGCAACAGCAACAACAAAACGATCACAACCGTGGGAACCATATACCACTACTCGTATATTTTGTTTATATTTTTTTTTCAATCAATTGTCATTATTATTACAACATATTTTTGTTTGATGTATTACTATGTTAGCAGCAGATCTCCCTTTTAAAGCAGGACCCGAGTGGCTCTGAATGGAACTACCCTGCTTTTTACCAAGATTACGAATAAATAATTGATTAAATAAATACTTTTATACTTACATCTGCAGTGATGATAAGTTCATGGATGTTTGGTATTTCGGAGAGTACATTTAACAAGCTACTTGAAGAAGGGTACTTGGTAGAATACCCTGGAAACACCTTCACTACAACAGTTGTGAATGGCCTTGACGCAGATAGATTGTATGGTGGCAAGAACAGTTCTATTCGATGGAGATGTTGTAAGATGGACAGATTGCTCCACAGCTCGCTAAAACCTTTAAAAGAGACCTTTAATTCTTCCTCTGTTCCATAGCCTTTACAAAAAAAGTAGATGTAAGATTATGGCAATATCTATACACATTTTTTTTTAATGAAGTTACGTTGGTACCAATAAGATAATTACAATCATGATTGCTAGTTTATAGCATTTGAAATTGGCTGAATTATTATCTTTTAAATCGTTTCCATATTCACATAACATACACGGAACAAGCTGCTTCTAAAATTGTATCACATTAAAACATAAGTGACTCTTGGAGACGTCGCTTTCAGTTGTGCCACTCCAAAGCTTTGGAATAACCTACAACGAGACCTAAGAAAAACCTCATTGCTGTTGCCGTCTTCGAAGTTTTGTTATAAACGCATTTGTTTTTAAAAGTATTTGAATATATTTTAGTTGTGTGTCCGAAAGTTAATACTATAAGGAGTGTCTCCACAGCGGTCAACTTCGGCAAAGTTACATACCCCTTTCTCAAGTTAGCTTATTGATGACTGACAGATGATGTCACAAGGGGAATGGGATCTGGAGGTTTGTTGGGTGGAGCTTAGCAACTTTGAAAAAAAAATATTTAATTTTTCTTTTTTTAATCTATGAAACACATTCAGAAGTTTACATATCAAAATATGAGATGTATGCAGGACTACACATCAACAGGAATAAACTTGTATTTGGATGGCATGGGCCCTTGAGCTCTGTTTCGTTGATGATCAGCCGTGCATAAAGTCTTTCGTTTTTAATCAGTATTTTTGTTTTCTTGTTTTCCACATAATTATAAATTAGCCCCCCCCCCCACCAATTCAAAATGGTCTTGCTCTGTCCCTGACAACCCCCCCCCCCCCCTGCCATAAATATTCCCACTTACGTCGGGATTGATAACGAAAACACTGATGTTTGGTAGCTTGGGGAGGATACCAATAACCCTCTCCGAGGAGAATCCTATACAGGTGTCAAACCGCTTAATCGATGGGAGTGCTATCAACTCTGAGGGCCTTATTGAAGGAATGCACAATTTCAGCCAGCTGAGATGTAATGATTCAGAAAGCTTGTTCCAGACTTTTGTAAATATGTCAGAGTGAATCCCCCACCAGGAACCATCTCTAAATCTCTAAATAAATTAAGTAAACAAAAAGAAAGATACAAACAAACAAAATATTATAAAATAAACAAAAACCTTGGTACAAAAACAATTTGCAGACACAAACCCTTTACAGTCGGATTTCGTGACAGTGTCTGCAATATGAGACTACAATAAGATCTGTACTTAAGCCGCCCTTATACTCAGCTAGAACCAGTCAGATCTAGGCTGATGACTTATGGTACAGTGTGATATTAGAGTATGTGATGGCAGAGTATTCGACACAGTGTTAGCAGAACGAGAACAGACCACTTTGTGCTCAACAGATAGCCTAAAATGATCTTAAATGAAATGCGGATCGTTATTATGTCACAATGCAGTGTTATGTACATTCAGAATAAGAACTGACAAAAGGCCATAACTTAACATTTACAATAATTCACTTCATGAAGAACTTCTTTGTCAAAGGAACGAGTTGCGAAATGTCAGTCACAATAACAAAAAAAACTTGTAAAAATAATAAAAAAACCTTATGTAATATCGGTATTTTGTCATCAGGAGTAACCACTTTAAAAAAAAATGTTATGCTATTTATCGATTAAAAAATAACTATAATTGCAATACTACCTACCTCCAATTTAGGAAACAGTGAAAATATTTCTGTATTAAGATCAGCCGGGTAGGGAACGGATGCGACGAAACATTTTACAATGGTAAGGGGTTTCATGTTCGCTAAATCTGTTGGTAAAATGATAGCTTTGATTGATAACTCGTAGAGCTCGGTGCAACTGTGAAGGTTCCTCCAAAGCCTTTTGAACACAGGTCCCGATAAATAATGCGCGGAGATTCCCCTCACCTAGGGACAATAGGATAGAAAAATTAAAATCAAGATCATTTCTAAGCAGTGAACGCATTATGTCCTCCATGGCGCAAAATCGACATTACAATAATAAAAACTTGATCGAGCTTCGATCGTGATCTTCTCATTCTTCTGGGCCATCGATATTGCAAGAATTTGAGGGGGAGATTAGTAGGTGTGCGGGAGTTGATCATTTGTTGGTAAGCATATCACATGATCAGTGTGGAGTACTGTGATGTCAGTAATGAATCGAGAGATGTTCAGGCCATTACAATGGTCTTACAGTGTATGATATGTTATTTGTTATTATTTATATTTATTTATTTCATTATTTTAAACGACCACGGCTTTGGAAATCCGTTAGAAATCGAATTTAGACCATTCTTCATTTACCACATGTGACTAATGCCCCCTCAATGCCCTCATAGCTAGAAAAGTCAGTAAAAGGTTTTGCCTTATATTTCCATACCTCGTCCTTTACTGTCTTTGGGAGTTTCTCGAAGCCAATAATGTCGTGCAGACTATACAAGTCCACTCTTCTCTGACTACGAAAGAAGGATGACAAAATCGACTCTGAGTTTGCTGCGCAGTTGTCGGCTTCACTGATCAGTTTCAATACATTTGTGATACTTATGGGAGAATATTCATTGGTTCTTTTTATCTCATCGTGTAAGATTATCTCGCAGGCCACATCAGACGTTCCTGAAGCGAAGTGCAGCACCTCCATCGAAATTGTATTACTTACATGTACGTTTGACAAAAAAAGCAATATTTTTATTAAGCTGGTTGGAAAGGTATTTCCCAGCTGCATATTCCTGTGCTAATTTGTGAAAGAACTCAATAGAAACTACGACGTCCTCATCATATGTAACAGTCTCCGTCAAAAGACCAATCTTGAAACTAAGAGTTATTAATGTGTGATTTTTAATGAAATCGCGATCGGTGAAAAGAAGTAAATGTGGTCTAAAACGGTCAAGCATTTTAGCATATGCAACCTCACCAAAATGAATTAGTAAATCATCGAGATTAATACTCTGTTCATTTGTTGTCATTCTGTCAGTACCCTTCTTTGATTTAGCATGCTTAAAAAGGAATTTCATGATATTTTCAAAGAAAGCTGTCCGGGTGTAGCTTCCATGCAAACGATCCTCGCTCCACATGTAGCACACCATTGTACAAAAGAGGGGTGTCGTTATCATTTCTCTCATGACGGGTTCATCTCCAAGGTATCGCTTGAGCTCAGCTCTAGTCTCATTAGATTTAAAGAACATATCAATAAAGAACATAGCATGTTCTTCTGAATACCCTTCCAGTTCCATTTTTGCGTAAGTACAATCGAGATTTGTTAAGTCTGTTTCTTTAAAGGGGCGTGTCGTCACCAGCACCTTACAATATGTGCAACTCTCCTGTCTGAGTATATCTATAACATCGCTGTCCAAATCAGCTGCTTGCAAACCTCCGTTGTATTCGTCATAACCGTCAAACAAAATGACAACATCATTTTCGTGAGAATTAATGTAGTCCTTCAACTGATTCTGATAGTTCATATATTTCTGACCCAACAATCGAAGAACTTCCTCTGCTAGGCTTGTTATCTTGTTCAGGTGCCTCATTTTTAAAACGAAAAGTAGAGGAACATCTTTAAGAGGAGAACCATCGACTCTATTTACCCAGTCGTAAGCCATTTTAGCCACAGCCGTGGTTTTTCCACGTCCTGCTTCGCCGACCAGTACAATTCTCTTCGGCAATTTCCCACCAACTTCAGTTTGGAAGACGTCATTAATTGATCCATTTAAACGGATTTTTTGCACAGGTTCACTTGGAATATTCATTTTGTCTTTCTTGTTAAGGCTTACATCTGTATGAAGGTTTTCCAAATCCACGTAGTCATAAGGGTCCCAAGGCTTGATCTGAATCTTAAAATTACTCCTATTGTATTTATCTCGAAGTAAATCTTGAAACTGGTTCAGGGTGAGGTCTCCTACGACACATTCTGTAACAGATGATTTGGTATAAAATCTTTACTAATAATCTCCCGTTTCATAAAAATAATATGACTTGTAAATCATGACAATTTATTATCAACATAGTATTTAAACTTACTGCATTTGTATTTCCTTTAGTCGTTCAATTTGTTTTCTCTTCAATTGCTTCTTTTTTCTTTATAATTTTTCTCTTAAAATTAAAAGACACACTATAAACTTTATAAAGACATTTGTTATTTATTTCAGGCTTATACCGAAAGGGTGGTAGCGTCGCGTCGCGGCGCGTTGACTTGAACGCGACCTTTCGTCCAAAGCCCCCCCCCCCCCCCCGGTTTGGCCGAAAGGGTGTGTTAAAAAATATTTAAAAAGATAGAGAAGCAGAACTATCCGTTTGTTGATATCCGCGACGTACGCGAGGTGCGTATACGTACGTAACATAGAGATCTAGTGTTATTATATAGATCTCTATGGTACGTAACAGGTGCGCGCGCTGTTGGCATGGGACTCTGAACGCGTACATTCGGAATAAGCCCCCCTCGTATGTGCCATTTGGTCGCGTTATCTGACCTGACGCGCCCTAACAATCCAACGCACCCTTTCGGCCAAACCGGGGGGAGGGGGGGGGGCTCTGGACGAATGGTCGCGTTCAAGTTAATGCGCCGCGACGCGACGCTACCCACCCTTTCGGCATAAGTCTTTATTTCACGTGTCAATTTAACTTTCTGACATTAACTTTGTTCTAGATCTATACTATTTGTAGAAGATTGGATATACAGAACAGCATTCCCATCCGAGAAAAAAAGAAATTGCAGTACGATCAACTCGTAAAAAGCTGGATGACCTACCTTCATCACACCTACTGCCTCCGAAACCATCCTTGCATTTACACTTGAAGGTTCTAGCGAGGTCCATGCATGTACCTCCATTCAGACAAGGAGATGATGCGCACCCTATAGAACGTGATGTAGAAAGAGGATGTTACTCTCATATGCTCATAATTCCGAAGGTTCGTACTTCCATTCATAATAAAAGGTTTTATTTCATTTTATAAATTGAGAAACCTATTTCATTTTCGGAAATAATGATATCTTTTTCAATTTAGGACTTATGGAGCTTCGGATTAAGAGTAACGAACCTTGATTATCTGAGCCTTTGTTATAAAACGAATCTTCAGAATCAAGAACCTTCAGAAAAACGACATGTAATCGTAAAAAGTATATTAACGTTAAATGCTTGGTATCTGAAGTTCAATTTTGTATAATTAAAAACATGGGAGAATATGGAGATTTAAAGGAAAGAATAGAGCAAATTCAATGCCATATCTTCGGGGATGGGCAGGATACCTTGGTGTAAAAATGTTAGAGGTAAGAATGTCAGAGGTACAAATGTCAGAGGTAAAAATGTCAGAGATAAAAGTATCAAAACAAAAGCATGTTGCAGGTTGAATATTGGTAATGGTTATTTATAAGGCTCATCGAAAAAGAATAGCGAAGGATTTTCTGCAGTCATTATATCGGCGCTGCTTTATTTTCTTCTTTCTTTAACTTTTATTTACGTTTCGGCCCGAAATTGTGACTTTTGCCCGATTATTGTTAGAGGGGAGGCGGGAGGGGGGGGGGGCTACTCCATCCCCGGCTTGTACGCCAAGGCCATGAATCACAGAGTACATCTTTCAAGCCACACAAAAAACAAATAAAATCTTCACTTATCTTGCTCCATCTGGCCCTATTTTTGGCCCAAATACTACAATAAGGATATTTTTGTTAGCTCACCTAAGCAGGAGGCTATTGATAAGCTATTGCCGTACGTCGCCGTTAGTAGTTAATAAACCTTTTACATTCTCATCTTCTTCTTGAAAGCAATGATCAGATTTTAACCAAACTTGGAAGGAATCGTCCTTAGGGGTAGGGGATCCAAATTTGTTTAAATGGTAAAAGTGGCCCCCATTGAAAGGCCCCAAACGATGTAAATTTCAAACATCTTCTCCAGATTTAGTAGTACAACATTCAAGGTAATGTAGATACTTTCTCATGTGAAGAATAACAGGTGTTTATAACAGTTCCCCGGATGGCCCCATTGAAACAACAACCAATTAAAAAATATCGAAAATGTTAGAAATTAATATATGCAAACCTGATCACAAAATATAAGTTTCAAATTTATTGTCCACATTATATCATCCTCAGGACATGTACGAAGTACAATACACAGTCATTTATAAAATATACATTATGATATGGAACAAGGAAATATAATAGACTAGTCCAGTAGCTTACGTCTCGACATTTTGTGTGATAAAGTGAGATATTATGACGGCACTGATTTTCACCCCGACATGTTGTTGTTCCTTTGACATTTTTCTTGTACCTCTGACATTTTTAACTCTGACATTTTTACCTCTTACATGTTTACCTCTGACATTTTTACCTCTGACATAAATTACCCCTGACATTATTACCTCTGACATTTTTACCACTGAAATTTTTACCTCTGACATCTTGATCTCTGACATTATTACCTCCAGGGGCGGATCTAGCTTTTGGCCAAGAGGGGGGGGGGGTGACCCAATGACAATGCGGAGCATCGTCCACGAGCCGCATAGCGGCGAGGCCCTTTTTTTGTTGCTATTTTGAACCCCCGTATAAGTGATGTTTTCCTGGCATCTACTAACATGCGGAGCATCGTCCACGAGCCGCATAGCGGCGAGGCCCTTTTTTTGTTGCTATTTTGAACCCCCGTATAAGTGATGTTTTCCTGGCATCTACTAACATGCGGAGCATCGTCCACGAGCCGCAAGGCGGCAATGCACTTATTTTTGCTAATTTGAACATCTGTAAGTGATGTTTTCCTTCATCTACTAGCATGCGGAGCAGTGTTCAAGGACCGTGTAGCGGCGAGGCGATTTTTTGGCTATTTTTAACCTCCATAAGTAATTTTTTCCCCTGTCATCTGCTAACATGCGGAGCATCGTTCACGATCCGCTAAGGGCGAGGCGATTTTTTTTCTTGCTATTTTGAACTCCCATAAGTGATGTTTTCCTGGCATCTACTAACATCTATCAATTCTGTGTGGGGTCTGGACCCATAGTAGCGTTTTTCTATGCACATCACATTTTAACTTGGCAGTCCAAGGGGTGGTTTAAACCCCCTAACCAACCGATCCAAACTAACCAACAGCCAACCGATCACGTAATATTATTTTTATCAGACTTCCAACTTTTTTCGTGCATAGGCTGTATATATATATGTGGTAAAAATCAGGCAAACCTTCCATCTGTCTTTATAAGCAATATACCTAAACTGCGATTTGTTTTTCCTCGTCATCGTGTTTATGTCACTACCTTATCCAATGATTTTTTTATTTTATTTTCTTAAACCATGTTGGATTCATTCATACCTTCATACTCCGTATGCATTCTACTTTTCCCGAATAAAGAAATGATATCAACAAAATAAACATCTGGAATAGCGAACTTTAAGAATTACAAACCTTCGAAATAAGGCACGTATTACCTGTTCCTTGAAAAAATATGTAATGACTCGAAACGCCGAGAAGCACAGCAGCGACAATCAACATCAAAATTGCAGGCAGTTTTAAAACTGTAAGTAAAATATGAAAGCATAGACGTTTGATCTACCTGAAACTGAATCCATTTGTATGATACACGTCTTATTAACTCTAGTGTATAAGCTGCATAGAAACTTTCATCAGTTTGCTTCTCTGATTGTTCTGCTTTCCTTTAGAGTAGTTATCTATTTGGGTTGGATTTCCCTTTAAGGAAATCAATTAAATTTGATTCGATTAGGTAATATTTACCATTGTTATTTTGAATATATCTCGTCTATCCCCACTCTGATGTCTCCCATATTGGATTTTGTTGTAGCTGAGACTTTCGTGATTTAAGGCAAAATCAGCCATTATGGTTTCTACTTGTCTATCTTCTCCTCCTCTTTGTTCATATCTTTATTGTTCTTCTGCCTCATCCTATCTTCTTTCTAGTACGTATCCGCTACCTATTTTAGTAAGTATCAACCCTACAAAGACAAAAGAAGTCACCGTGGAAGATTGAAGACTGGAATGAAAAAGAGAAGAGTAAGAATACACAGAAGTAAAATAATTAAATAAAGGAAGAGGAATGCAGAAGCAGAAACGAGAACAATAAATGGAATAAGAACTGATAAGAAAGAGGCTGTTGTCTATATATGTATGTTACCTCTTTGATTCGCATGTACCGAGTCCGACCTGTCTGGTTGGTTTGTAAACCGATTTCTAGTATCTTGAACAGCGCCATCCCCGGCTACCACGTCCGCGGCGGCTACAGTGGAAGTTTTGAAAAGAGACCAAATAGACCACGTATTACTATTATTTTATAATTTGCAAAGATGTATTTATATATGCACTTTACATACCTTCATGTTCTATACATATGCCTTTCAAATTCATGAGACGAACAAGAAAAATATACACATACTCTGGTTTCCGATAGGAAAAAGTGTAAAATATATTTTGACATGGTCAGATTCTACAATAGCTCTTCATGGACTCCAACCAAAGTCAAAATTAGATTTCTAAGAGGATCGAGTCTTTAATTTTGAGTGTGAAGTTTGTTCCGAATCATCCTTTTTTGTTTTTGCTAATCTTGCTAACAATATGACACAAGTACAATTTGGTTGTGTATACTGCAGACATAATTAATTGTAAGGTATATCAAACACTGATGCATGTTCCAAACATGTCGATCTAACTTTATATGTATGTTGAAATCACAATGTTGTGATTATTTCAAGTTTGCATTATGGCAAAATGACACCGTTCAGATTATTTCATAAATCTATATAATAAAAAATAGAATAGTTCCTATTAGGAACGAATGGATTTTACCCTTTGCATAATGTTCCCTCACAATGGAACAGAGTCCACCGATCTCTGCTCCGACCAGGGCTTCTTCGAGTTGTTTCCTGGTGACACTCTTCTTTAGATCCCATTGAGATAGAAGTTCTCTCAGAGCCATGTTGTAATCCTCTTTAAACCTCGTCAGCACGCTCTGAGCTTCATTGTAGCCAAAGCCCATTTTATTGGAAAACGTTGCATATTTTGCATGTGGAATTTTTTTTGAGAGTTCGTCGAACAGAGCATCCTTGTCCTTCGTGATTAGTCCTAAGATGTGTTGCGATTTATACAGAAAATGAAACCATAATATAATATAAATCGACATTTAAAATAAACATAATATATAATGTAAAAGAGAAAAGAAGAAGACAATAATGAAGTCGGAAGGACACCCGGTTCAGTCAAGCCATAGAGACAAGATCGTTCTTCCATGGGGTCCAAGATGAGTGTTATGATATTAAACATATATTGTGTAGTGAGGATCACGTGAAGAAAAAAAGTTATATCCTAAACAAAAAATATATCCTAAATCCAATTAAGAGCTTATATGAGATCGGGGACGAAGGCAAATTGCCTTTTTGAAAATACTTTAAGGCTACATGGGAGTTTTAGATTTGCGGGGAGATTATTGAAGTGAATAGCACCTCTGTAAAAATAACATGCTTACTGTTTTCTCACAATAATTGAGGCTCAATTTGGACATACACAACCAATTAAATATTCTATTAAGTTCAGAATTTAACACGGACTCTTTAGTTGGGACGTTTCTGTGTGAGAAATAAATTACTGTATCATCAGCATGTAAGTGAACAGAGAATTTCTTTATATGTTTTACAATATCATCAATATAAATAAAAGCGTGCCCAATATAGATCCTTTTGAAACCCAGTATATTCGACTCTGATGATGTAGATAAATTGGTTGGTCATAAAGGTGGAATAATTTTTTTACCCCAATTTATAGAATGATTTTGACAATGATTTATTCCTAAGAGATCTAAATAATAGTATATATTTTCAGATTTTATCGAATAATAATTTGCGAGTATTTGTTTTGCGTGACTGCTAAAGCATGTGTGTGCTACTATGCTAATCAACTAGGGAACCTACGTCCTTAAGCCATAACTGACAGTAATGAAGATTAATGCCTCACAAAAGGGCACTAATATAGCTGATCGACACAGTTTGTATTCTGGGGCCTAACAGTAACAAGGCCATTGCTTAGCCACTGAATCATGACTGTACGCAGCGGGGGCTAGGGTACGTCGCCGCCCTATAAATACCAACAAAACAAAACAAAGAAAATGCAATAAATTATCAATAATTCATTGCATATCACCCCGCCCCAACAGAAAAAAAAAATCTTCTTAGGGCCATGCATTATGGTTCAAGGCATGCCTACATGGAGGCTTTTTTAGAGGAGAGGGAGGGGGAGGCAACAGGTTAGGAGGCAAGGCCCTATTTCGCCCCCGCCCATATCTTTCTTTTCCCCCTTTTCTTCTTCCTCTTCTTTCTGTCCATTCTGTCCTCTTTCCCTTTCCCTTCTTTTCCTTCTCTCCCTCTCTCTCTCTCTCTTTTTTGGCGGAGGGGGGGGGGGGGCAAGGCCCCACGCCCCCCTCTGGATCCTTGCCTGGTTGGCTGTTAGGGATAATACCAACATCATCAATAATTGTCATTACTGGCCATGACTCACAGTTATTGACGCCGTCTTGACTTCCAGACTCTTCATCCCGTTGGGTCGTGGTACTGGTACTGGCAGCAGGCGGAGGGGGTTGGGCACGGGGCGTATCCTTCGACGCCCTCCTCTTTCTGGGTTGGCCTTTGTTGTCGACCTAGGCATCTTCTTTAAAGCTTTCGCTTTTGGGAAAAAAGTGTGAGTCAGGGGCTCAAACTCAAATATAGTAGTAACGAATAAGAAGCACAAAGCGATACGACGATGTCACTGTAAAAAAAAAAAAAAAAATCCTACGCAACTGACCGCTAAATCGGGCGAATGTCTAGAAAAACAGCCACGAAAGAACAGCGAGAAATTTGTTTAGTGTGACGACTTCGAAATACCATGGACTGAATGAATTTTCCATTCAAAGTAAA
>JAVYIG010013328.1:0-48014 GCA_035222895.1 Strongylocentrotus droebachiensis
TACGATCTAAAGACGATTCGGCCTCCATTCTGACTAGAATATTTCAATGCATTTAAACTTCCGGTTTGATATTATTTTTATTATTTAGAAGCTAAATCAGGGATATGAAATGTGTTTAGATTTCGAATCTAATCCGATAGCCATTTTCTTCGAAAATCAGATCGCAAGACGAACGTGTAGAGAGCGGTGGGCCTTAGAGAGGATTCATTATCCACATTAACTGATCACTGGAAGACAATGTTTGTGTTGTTTATTCAAGGGAAATCCAACCTTGATAGCAAACTAATATACAGGAAAGCAGAACAATCAAAGAAGTAGACTGTTGACATGTTGAATGAAATCGGAAAGACATAAGAAAGTTAGAAATTTCGAATTGGCTGAATCACTATATCACTTCATTTCATTTCATATTTTTCATGTTACACATTTCAAAATAAAGTACAAGTTTGTTGTGTGATAAAAATAACAAGCAATAATAAATAATAAATAACATAAAGATAAGTCTTCAATACAGAATACTGATTTAACTGAGGAGAAATATGATGGGACCTACATGGAAGCAAGATTGTAAAGTTGAAGGCCCCATGACGAAGTGCCACTTTTTTTTTTATACACATACACATAAAAAACACTCAGGGGGGGGGGGGGGGGGTTAACCCCAAACCCCCTGAGTGCGCGCCTGCGTGTACATATCATATATATATTTTTTTTTTAAAGGTGTTTTTTCCCCTACTTTCTTATTTGCCGTATTTATTAGAAAGGGAGAGTAACATGTCACTTGTCAAACATATATGTTTTTAACATGTTCAATCTAGTGCATATTTTTTCCCCTCAAAATTGAAGATGGTATATTGCTAAAATGTTTGTGAGCGGTGCGATTCACATTATTTACGCATCTGTGACAAAAAGGAAAAAGTATGTCCTTCTTTCTAACAAAACTAAGGTGTTATCGTAAATAGACTAGATTGTGTCCCAAAACGACGGGGATTGCTACACAATCGTCGGATCAGTGAAAGCTTCTATGATGTTTCATAGTGTATCACAAGACAACGCTATGTAAACGCCATTTGGGATCTTGGCAAACGATATCATGTTCTATTTATGTTCTCACCATATTGTCCCTATACCTAAAATCAATGTAAGTCTTATTAATGTATTACATAGCATACGAATATTGACTGCTTGAGTTTACCACGTATTAGATAAAACCCTTACCCTGCAAACATGCAATGTAACCTTTCCCCTCAATATTTGGTAACTGTTTATCTAACGTTTTTCGGGTACATAGACATGCAAGTACTACAGATCACCAAATTGTACCATGTGCTCCACAGACGTGTACTGATCCCTAGCTCCTTGAAGAATCGACTTGTACACTTCGTAAGCCACCGTTGCTGCATGAAGTCCATACAAGGTGGCGAAAGGCTCAAGCAGGGTACCAACGGCATTCCCTGCACCCTCGCCGTAAAATGCACACTGTACGTGCCATGTGTTGATGCTGATACTCTCAACAAGCCAACGAGTACCGTTGGCCACGGAGATATAGATGAGACCACCAACACCCACTTGATTTCGCAATATTCGTCATGCGAATCCCCTGCACTTGCAGTAAGAAGGCTGTCATCTGGCCAGATCATGAGGATGATGGCCAAGCGAATAGATGATAGCGTAGATGGAGAGTGCTTTGTGGTGACCCAGGTGAGGCTCTAATGGGTCGCTGAGTAGGAGTCCACAGCCAGCCACAAGACGCATGATACACTGACAGAAAATTCCACAGGAGCACAGCAATAGCAGGGACGTCGTGGGCTTCTACCTTCCTGGGGATATGGGTGCGAACCGTCTCATGCGAATAGCGAGAAACGTATGCCTGGTGCATATGCAGAATAAAGAAGGAGAATAAAGACGATGTCTGTGCTCCACATTATTTCTTTTTTGTAGTAACTGTGCTTTTTGAAAGGGTCACCACATTCGATGTACAAAGAAAAAAATGAAATATGCAATGGACAACAAGATTGAGAGTGCCCAGGCCTTGCGCAAGCAATTCTGGAGATCTTGAATTGAAGGATGTAGCAATGGGTTTCGACAAACCTGACTACGAGTCATGTAAACTCTGCATCTGCTCAAATAGTTCTTGATGAGCGCAATACAGCTATCACTTTGAAAGATATCTCTCTGTGACGTATGAACACTGGCGAGACGAAGTGAAGCTCTGCGCACGAAGGATACCCACATATGCCACAGAATGCAGAGTGCGATGATGGCACTCTCTGCGTTAAATGGTGTCATCATGAGGACCGCCCTTTGCTCTTCTTTTGTACTGTTCAATCCGCACAGTCCACCTGAATTACTGTAGGGTGACTTCAAAAGTTCGCTGACCGGTGTCGCTATCTTAAAGATAGAAATCCACACAGCTCCGGACATAAATATTACCATGGTAAAGAGGTTGTTGATCGTTGTGGCAAAGACCGCATCGTAGTAGTGTACAGCAAACTGCAGTGACACTGGTATCAAGGCGATTAAAATAATGCGTTGAACACTTGAGCTATCAGTGAAATCTTACTACTGACGTTGCTTCCTTGGAAAATACTAAAACAGGCTATAGTAGAGTTTAAGGCCAAAGTTACGCTGATTAACGTAAAAATCAGTAACACCCCGTATATCTTCAGGAAAGATGTACTCGTTTTGCAGTACACGTGGCCATTCCGAAGATATACAGGAATATCATAGCTTTGAGGTGACTGCACTTTCGTGTCAAGCAGGTCATTCGTAGCAGAGTCTTGATGATTTTCTTCAGAAGAGAACTCAGGGCTCAGGGGATTATCCAACAGCTGAGGACTGCTAGAAAGAAAGGGTGGTGGCAGAGACGTTATGTCGGTCTGCCGTGTACGACGCCGAGGACATTGGTAAAGAGGGTTTTCATAAAGAGCACAGCCGGTTAAACTGAGCCTTCTTGTGTCAGATGATGTGTAGGAAGATTCCCTTGTGGACAAACCAAGGATGAATGCACAATGGCTGCATCGTAGTGGCCAGAAGACAGTTTGGTTTTCATGGTACTTCCCCTTATTCCTGATGAATCTGAACAACTGGACAATGATGATCAAGACAACGACAGCCAGACTTAGCTTGCCGGCGATGTAGAGCGCGTCTCGCTGGAAGGACGGTGTGTCTTTGTGTAAAGGAAGATGTGACACGAAGGTAATACCAACTCCAGTACTTGCTACCAAGCACAGGGATAAGATACCACTCATGTCTGTATCCCTGTCCAGTTTTGCGTGTATTCGTCCACTTGCCATTATTAATGGATCATCTGCATCGTTCTATGAATATCAAGTAACAAGCTCGCTATAACGCTCACTGCTAAGGTTAAACTGGGAAGAAGCTCGAAGACTAAACTGTGTTCACCCTTACGTTTCATTCAGCTCTGACCAATATCGAGGTTTATGGCTTTGCTTAATGCCTCAAGCTGGATATGAACTAAAATAGTTCATGTAGAGCAGGTACAGTTTAAAAGCACTCGATAAATGAAATGAAACTGAAAGAAATAACCTCTTCTTACAATGTAGGACATTATTTTCTCCTCTTTTACGATAATTCAAGTGTAAATCTAAGACAAAGTGTACAATGAAGTAATAAGTTTCTATATACATTTAATGCATTGAACACCTCACCCCTCAGTTTTCTGTTTACAGCCAGAAAGGCGTTAACCCGGTATCAAATTGTAAGGGTTAAGCCCCTTCTGGATCCCAACAAATATCAAGTGCAAAGCAGTTGCTAAATACCCTGGTGCTTTTAAGATGGTTTCATTTTCGCATAATCTAAGCCACTAAACCACACGCATGTTTTTATTATTATATTAAAGATATGTCTATAAAATCAATTCATCTTAAAAACCATTATTGACTAATATCCATACATATCAATATTCACATTATTGATTGCGATAAAAGCTTTAAGAAATAGAAATCCAACAAATATGAATGAACAATGAAATTAAAAAAAAAAATAAAAAAAAATGTCAAGCCCTACTCAACAATTAATGACTACGTATTCATAATCAACAAATAAACTTCTTACAAAATACCCAATATAACAAATGAAGAGTTTCATTCCAAAAGGAGCTAAATCCACTTTGGGTACTTCTGAGTAATTTTTTTTATTTCTCCATTTTCCCTTTAGCCATGTACCTTAAATGTAAAGACCAGTATTGGAAACGCCCCAATTTCAAAAAATGAAATGGAAGCTCTTATTACCAATCATGTGAAAGAATATGTTTTGAATATTACATGACGATAACAATTTTGACGGGAAACCGCCTACTAATTGATATATTTGGTAAATTAGTATACCTATATACTGTTGAGAGATACAAATGCACGTGTCGCGCACGTGTGTGTAGTCCCATATACATCTTTCTGTGTACAGTGCTTCTAACTTTATGAAGACTTGGCCAAATTTCTTATAATTTTGATGATTTCAGAACCTTGCAGTACATCTATGCTAGATGATCAACCTTTTCTGATCGATTTAAAAACGTTTCTTTCACTATGCAATTGCATGACCATAACTGGTCTTTAGCTTTAATGTTGTTATATATGTTAAAGGTGTCACCCTGGACCAATAATATATAAGAAAAAATCTACCAGTTTTTCCTGATTTTTACTAAATTTTTAGTTTTTTTTTAATCGTGGATTTAGCTCCTTTTGAAATGAAACATGATATTGTACCTGAAAAATGTCATATTTTCTCAATAAAGTCACTGAATTTTTTTCAAATTTAGTAGCAAACCTTTCCTTTTAAATAATAATAGTAAAATCACAACTAAAAAACCTATGAAAAGAAAATAAACAACATATCACAGTTTTCATTCCAAAAGGAGCTAAATCCGTTTCATTCCAAAAAGGAGCTAAATCCATGTTTCATTCCAAAAGGAGCTAAATCCACAAAATCTAAAAAATTAGTGAACATCAGAAATAACTGGTAGATTTTTGTTCTTATCATATATTATTGGTCCAGGGTGACACCTTTAACATAAATAACAACATGAAGGTACATGGCTATAAAAGGGAAAGTGGAGAAATAAAAAAGGTGATTTACTCAGAAGTACCCAAAGTGGATTTAGCTCCTTTTGGAATGAAACATGATATTGTACCTAAATATTTTCATGCTTCCTGGTGAAATTTTTGAATGTTATATATTGCATTTTGTCCCCATGTAGAAAATCAGTATTTTAAGACAAATAACTCAATATTGATAAATTATGGATTTAGCTCCTTTTGGAATCAAGCTCTTTAAATATGGTACAGATATTATGTTTTGGAGTAAATGAGAGAGAGAGATTCCATAATTCATAGATGTATTCACATTTAGATTAATGAAACTATCGTTTTTTAATTGATGATTGATTTCCTCGTCATTATTAGTGAGTATTAGCGAAACCAACATTTTGATAAGCAGGAAATTACTCGAGAAGTATTGATAATACAATATGTATACATTTTTAATTTCACCCTAAAGTACCTCTTGAAACTGGCGCAATATCATAAAAGCGATATGTTCTATTTTTACTTATTTCTCTCTATCTGTCTATCTCTATATCTAACTATTTATCTCTCTATCTCTTACACGCTCTGTCGTTTAGACCATTGGAAGAAAATACCAGGGGTGTTTTGTCTTCGCATTTTCCTCAATAGATATTAAACGAACACATAAAACAATTATATATTTTCATGAATGTTAATGTATATAGCGTTTTTGTATTCTTTTCTCAAATTGTGTGGTTGTGATGTGAAGTCTGCTTCTTATATCATTACACACAGCAATTTAATCTAAAGGCTCGTTGAGATATGACACGGCAAAAGTCGGTTTGTTGTGTTAATGATGACGTTAAGCCTAAGTCTCACACTAGATCTACGACCGGTCGTCGAACAACTTAGTTGTTAGAGGTGACACGAAGGTCTTTTTGGATATTAATCGACAAATAATATACGATCAGTCGCCGATTAATTTCCAAACATTGACCCAACGTCGACAATTAGTTTTTCAGGGAAGAGTGGCACATAGATTTAACTTTGCTGCATTGCTAATTCTATCATTACCATTTTGTATTGTGATTATTATCATTATCATATATTGATCATCTTCATTCGGTCATACTTTGTTTTCATAATGTACATGAAAATTAAATGAATTTACAATAAAGATGTGACACGAAAACCCAGGTCTTCTGTGGGGTAGGAACATTAATGCTTTAATAACCACACAATAAGCATGGTGTAACGAAAGAAATACAATTTTACAAACGTATCATAAGAGCTCAACACGGACAAAAGAAACATGCATATTAGAGCAATTAACTACTGCATTTCTCCAACTTATAACCGATGATATCATACCATCAAACGATATCACCAACAATCTTCCTCATCGAGTGATTACAAAATCAATATCATCATTCAAAAGAGGCTTCCTAATACATACACATTATAATGGTATAATACAACATTGATGGGGAAAATGTATACACTGTCGCTCATATAGTTGGACATTTTTTTTTTACCCCAACTTATGGAATTATTTTAAAAATGTTTTATTCCTAATAGATCTAGATAATAGTATACATTCTCAGATTTTATTGAATAATAATTTGCCAATGTGTGTTTTGCGTGACTGCTAAAGCATGTGTATGCTACTATGCTTATCAAATAGGTGACCTACGCCCTTAAGTCATAAATGACAGTTATGAGGATTAGTGCTCTTTTGTGGGGCATTAATCCTCATTACTGTCATTTATTACTTAATGACGTAGGTCCCCTAGTTTATAAGCATAGTAGCATATACATGCTTTAGCAGTCACGCAAAACACACATTGGCAAATTATTAGTCAATACAATCTGAGAATGTATACTATTATCTAGATCTATAAGGATAGGAATAAATTATTTTGTAAATAATTCCATAAATTGGGGTAAAACACAAATATTCCAACTATATGAGTGACAGTGTTTATAGTTGTTTTCATTATTATTATCACGATTATTATTGTTATTAATATTTTATTAATATTTCAATAATTACTATTACTTTTCCCTCCTCATATACCTTGAGACTGGGTTGGGATGTGAATGTAATGAGGGCGGTGTGTGTTTATTAGACCATCTGTGTGCATGAAAGAGGAGTGCAAAGACAGAGTGTTTTTTCTTTTGTGTTTTGTGTTTGCTTATTTGTTAGGAGGGGGGTTGTGGTAATTCTCTTTATTCATGGGTAATACTTTTTTTAATTATTTCAATTCAATTTAAGTAATTTCTTGTGTTAAACAAACACTTATTATTTTATTGAGGCGAAATAGGGAGTGGTTAATACAACGAAAAGGAAAAGAAGAGATAGGATGAAGGTAAGAAGAGGGATGTTTTTAAGTGAGAGAAAGGGAGTACATATCACTCTGCCACCAAAATCGAGTTTACAATAAATCACACGGTAAGCTCCCATCATCTATGGTTAAGGAGTTTAAGATGCTCTCTCATTACAACATCCAGTTATAAAGATATTCATGCATTTAATGACTCATTCGCACCTCTTTAATTCAACAATTAACACAATGTCATAAGTAATTATTCAACTTTTGACCTGAATTCTGGGCTCTCGTAAACATTTGCGCTCGATTCAACCCATGCCACGAGCAGCCTGTCTCTTCTCCACACCGTTCCTCTCTAGGAATATTGTTTACTCCTTCAACTAGGTGATTTAAATCATCATCATAAGATCTTAATTATTTTCTATCAGTACTCTGTGAACATGATTTAATCAAAATATTCGCACCAGATTTATACAGACAAACTGTCTAACGTTCTGCACGACATACTGCAAACATGAGACAGGGCACACTCAGTGTCCTGTACACACAGTCAAAGATGCACATTATTCGCACTCGTATCTTGGGGCACTTTCTCTCACAGCCTCTATCACATTCCTCCCATAGGTAGCGAGCAATCCAAAGGCACAATGACATGGGTAAGTGTCTACAAATGTAGCCAGATGATGACTTTGATTCTCACCATGCTATCTAAAGAAGATGTAAAGAGTACCAATCACCATTCGCACTTACCTACTGTAACTAATGTGTAACCAGACATGCATTACTGTATTAAAGAACGGATCTGTCAGCCTAAATTGTTCAAGTGAAAATTTATTAATACATTTCAACTAACAATAAGGCGTTCGAGCCTAATTCATATGCAAGTCATGTCAAATATGATCCAATTCAAGTATGTATGCAATGCAAGTAGTTTAAAAGCTTAAATATACATTATATACATATCTGTTGTCACTTTTGTCCGACAACAAAACAATTGCCTAAGTGATACTAGCTTAAAGTTTGGATAGTATATGCAGAGTTATGTTAACAATTTTTGGGACAGGTTTTTGATGAAACAGTTTTAGATCATTATCAACTGAATTCTACTTCAAAGTGTAACTTTCTTTCCTACGAAAACATGAGAAGTATAATTCTATTACGGGCTAAACACAAAATAGCCTCTCATGTGCTTTCAATCTAGGCTAGCCAGCAACCATCTAACAATTACTCCAATCCAAATACTCAATTGTCTATCTTCTTATTGCCAACTATATAATCTACCTTCATAGTCACCGCTCAACGGGTATTCATGTACGTTTCCCTAGTCTAACATGCTAGCTCACTATGTCGGCACCCATGTGACTTTAAATACAGAGGTTTCTACGATGGGATTTCCAAATCTAACTTATCGGCAACTACGGAATTAACTAATCAATTACAAACAAAAAAGTATTTTAATCTAAAGAGAACCGGTTTATCTAAGAATTCATTCCTTGCTGTCTGTTAACCTACATTTAAAACTCCAATATCGATAAATATCACAAATTGTTATGAGCTGAAATAAACTCTAAGCAATTATAATTAACGTTTCTTACTGTACAAATTCTGAGTGCCTACACTGAAAAAAACAGAGTGTTAAAATTACACCAAGGGTGTTCAATTTAACTCTTTCTTGGTATTTATATCGGACAACTCCTCTGGTGTTACTTAACACAATTTTCTGGAATTAGATAATTTCAATTCCACTTTTGGTGTTAATATTTGACAACTCCTACTGGTGTAGATTAACAACAATATCTGGAATAAAAACAAATTCAATTCCACTTTTGGTGTTTATATTCTTGTTGATCCAATGGTCCCACATTCCATATTTCCTATTATCGACCATTATCGACCAGGGTAGAAGAACCAGTGTTAAACTGATAATTCATTATCGATGTTGACAACTGTCCACCAATAGGTATATTCTTATCTCCATTGCATTAACTCCATCACATAGATCATTTGAAGTAAGTTCAAGATTAACATTTAAATGATACAGGCTGGTACACTAATTTATAGTAAATATGCATGTTGTTTCCTGGTTAGTATTTTATAATCAATATATCTATTGCTAAAACGTTAATGTAATTGTAACAAGATCGGACAAATAATCTATTGGTCAATAATTGCCAAAGGAAAATACAAATCACAAACTTGATGTGCATTGTCATAATTTGCTTAACAAATCATGATCAATATATTCTTCTGTGAACACGTGTAAAGTAATCATTAAGCGTGCGTACACTTTGTGAAAACTTATTCGACCAATCAACTTCCTTAAACGAAATCACGTGATGATACTTTCAACACCGAGCATAAAACAACACCATGTTACTTAACACCAAGTAATTATTAAAGCATGCTTAAATCTGACCGGTGTCAAAAAAATTCAATACCATACTGGTGTTAGAAATTTAACACCCTGGTTTTTGCAGTGTAAAGAGACAGAAAGAGAGAGGTGTGAGTTTACAGATTCACAATCCAGTGCACTCATATTTAGATCAACTATTTACATTTTATTTACACATAGGAGCAAAGGCATTTTTAATTAAAGTAAGAGACCGATTGCCTTTTTCCTCAACATATACATCAACGAGGCATCCATTATCTTACAGAAAACTATATTCATACCTTAAGTTACCATGTACAGGTATAAAATATACATGTTCGAATTGTTGTCTATTAATGATACTTAATTATTGTATTTACATTTTCATTTTTCATTATCATGTTATTGTTTTACATTGTTAGTTAAGTAATTCGTCCAAATTAAGCGCATTGTTCATTTCACGTTTCTTGTTGATCCTTATTACATATTTAGTTTAACCGTACTTTTCATTTCACTTGTTTTGTAAAGCGCTTATACTTGTGTACCAGCGCTATATAAATCTTAAATATCTTAAAGACTTGATGCGTGGCTGATCATCAACAAAAAAGGGGTTAAGTCTTTTGTCAACTCTGTTTGTTTCTAACTTACTTTTGGTAACCTCTCTTCATGCCTAAAAAAAGCATCGTATGAGTTGCATCAAATGAAAGAGGAGGATGTAAGCTTGACGAATATGTGTCATTTATTAATTATGATTGTGATTAAAAGTTACGATAAAAAATTCGATAATTCTCGGTTTCGTTTTTTTCTGGGACGCACTAACCTGTTAAATATATAGGAGTTTATGAAGGCCAAAAAAAGATTGTTACAAGATTTAAACCGGAATTTAGAAATAAATACAATTCGGAATGTACTAAATGATATTTAAAATGGTGGATCGAATATGATTGGTATTGCTAGTAAAACATCTTCGCTTCGTTTGTCATGGTTATCTCATTTCTTTAAAGATAATGGATCTAATCAGATACTGGTCTGATAAGATAGGGGGTTTACCACTTTGTTTACAGTCTAATTGCAATATAAAGTATAAATCTGCTCTAGAAATAATTTGCCCAAAGCATATGCAGATCTTTTTTTTGTACTTGGACAGAAATAAAATTCTTTGAAATGTTAAAAGTAAGAAATATTCCATATGGAATTATTTGGAAAAAGAGTAACATAGGGACATGCTATCCTGTAATGTGTTATGCGCTATAAAAGAACTGAATATTATTATTATTATTACCTTTAAATAAAAAATATTGTTTTATCAAGAATGGCAAGATGCCGGTTTATTGTAGATACATAATTTGATTACAAATGGTATTGGGAATAACTCTACATTAATTATTAAAAAAATGAACGCACAACAGCTCCTATATCATTTTGAATATACAAAATTAAAGAAAACATTTCCAAAGTGTTGGTTAAATAGATTAAGTGTTGTCAATTATTTTGAACAGGTATGTGATATTTCAAATCTTATAGAAATAAAACACAAGGGATAAAGTAATTTTTTGTTGTTATGAAAGTGAAAGATAACTATCGTTTGTTGAAACAGGAGAAGTGAAGAGAACCAACTGTCATTTTTGGGGGATTTTTTTTAGATTTAGATAATGACTTTGTTTGGAAGGATGTAATTTCATTTTCACATACAAATATAAATTCACATACCAGCTATGCTTTTTATTCAGGATCCCCACATTTTACATTGTTTTACCTTGCCTGTTATATCTACATATTTCGAAATGTTATACTTATTTTCCGTACATCATACTTGATTTGAAATCTTTAATTGTTTTTATCTTGTGTGAAATCTACTCTTATATAATATACGCTTGTATAAACAAAAATCGAAAAAGGATATGAACTGTTTTTTTAATGTAAAATGTGGAATAAATAAACTTCAAGCTTCATTTAAATTAAAGCAAATTCGTAATTATAAAGTTAAACAATTTAATTTCAAGATGATTCACAGGTTTATTCCCTCATTAGAAAACTTATATAAATGGCAAATTGTGAATAATGATTCATGCAGCACTTGTGGATAAGTCGACTCAACGTTTCATTTTATGTTATATTTCATGGATGTTTTGTTTTGGAGAATAATATGTAATTTGATATTTAACCTGTTCCAAGTAGAAATACAAACAAAAACAAAACAATATTTTTTTGTAGATAAGGACCAAGGAAACAAGGAATATACTCTCTTCAATGTTATTTTAAATTATGCGCAATATGCAATTTATAAATGTTACGTTCACAAGATTGGCATTAGTTCTGTTATTTACCCGCATGCTTTTAACAAAATTTAAGTCGTTGATAAGATTTTGTTAAAGATACGAATGTGTCAGCAAATAAAATACTACTTACCTGGAAGAATGTGTAAATATACTAATTTAACCTTTGATTCATGCAAATTGCGTTTACTTCGTTTTTATTTGTAGTACTTTTCAACAACAATGTATATTCTTTTCATTGTAAGGTCGGGAAAGATTCTTTTGTGACACATACAACTTTGTAATTATCATATACTTCTCTGAATGCTTCAAATGCCACTAGAGCAGAATGAATACCAAATAGACTTACGAAGGGGTCCAGGATTGTTCCAATGGTCCTCCCATTTCCCTTGCCGAAAAACAATTCTAACTCAACCCAAGGATGTATGCTCGTGTTTCTTAATACCCAGATAGATACGCTAAAGATTCCCGTGTACATAGAACAGATCAGAGTCCATTTGATTTTCTGGATATCGTCAAAGAACTGGCGTTGCGCTATAAACAAAAATAGCGTCATGCTCCACGTCAAGTAAATTTTAAAAAGAGCAAACACAATGGAGAAGTAAGCTAGTGCCTGATCGTCGCCGAAAGATGACGTGGTAAAGACCAAGAACGTGATCGCCCCGGTGAAACGGGATAAGCTCAGAATGAATATCCCGCCACAGCCTAGCACCAGGATGCAATCGCTATTCCCTAGACCACGAAGTATTGAGATGCCGCGTTTTATAGGAAAGCGATAGGACCTTTTATTCGTGGAATACGATTGGAAATGGAGCAGGCCAATAAGTGGAATGCCAGAAGCAATCTCGCAACACCATTCCAAATAGATTTGCGTGTTCATTGAAAGAATAGTGGGATCGTTAAACAATCTAAGAAATGTAACTGCAGTGATATTGATTAAAACTCCGAGTAAGAGTCCCAGGAACAGTTTCAGGAGAGTCTTTTTCAAATCATGTTTTCTATGATTGTTCTGTAGGGGTACAGATTCTATGTCGGTTGAAGATCTGGCATCTCTGTTGAAAAATAGGTTTTGATAGTTAGGTCTTTGTGAACAAAAAGTGGAGATCCTCCTCCAAATTGGTTTAGATTTTTGGCTAGACAGAAAACCGAATGGCGGACTGGCACATGATGACAGTTTCAAAACCCCCTCTGGTAAGGCGCCACTCCACATCTTCCAAATGATGCCAGCTCCGGTTATAGCACACTCTACTATAAAGGGATCAGTCATTTCTTTAAAATCCAAATCGAACTCTCCAAATGTTCCGTTCAAATTGCATGGGTACATCGGATGATGCGGGGGTTCAATTCCGGCAGCACTGAAAGGATATGCTATTTTGGAAAGTATAAACCAGATACAGCCAGCAAATATGTATCCTATAGGGTAACAAAATTTCCCCTTTTTGATGAAGACAGCATCGTAATAAGAGGTGACAAAGAACATTGCAATAACTAGGTAACTCCCAAGAGTTCCATTCAGAATAGCTTTACCAACAAAAGAGAATTTCCCTTGGGATACCTCAGAAGGCTGTAAGATGCACAAGACAGCCGCAACTATCACAAAAATACCCCTTGCCAAGGACACGATCGCTAATATTATGAAGACTCGCAAGAGAGATTTGTGTGGACTTTTAAATAGAGCCGTGGCATGTAATTCCGTCTCTTTATTATAACCTCCTGGTTCAACATTTCGATTTTGCGCGTGATCCGCATCGGCGATACATCTACTACGTGTATCTCCGACGTGAGACTGGTTATCGGTAATGGTCTGTGGCGATGAGTGTTTCTTATTTGTAAGTATGTTTGGGCTTTCAGTGACTGAGGTCCTTATTCTAGAATTTGTAGTCGGTAAACTGATTCCAAGATCAGTCGGGTCATGGTGTCCAGACGAAAGACTCTCAGTAGAAACGGAAAAACTGGTTGACGGGATTACGAATGACGGACTTGTACACTTTTGGACAACGCCACTGTTTTTCTTGTTCAAGTGGACAAGTCAGTTCTATACGGGTGTCAGCTGGCTCGTCGCTTGCCAGGATTCCAACGGCTCTGGCGCAATGACGGCAGCGCATTGGCCAAAACACTTCTTGAGCCTGATGGTGCACAGTCTTACCGCGAATGAATCGAATCATGATGATATCACTTACCAGTACGGTAAGAATCACCCCTGCACCTGCGACCGAGTTTACCACATCCTTTACGTCGTTTGCATTGTCAAAATAGCTTGCAATAAGTGAGGGGAAAACATTGCAACTAATCCCCAAACTGACAACGAAACAAATCACTAACGTTGCGTCGAATGGTGCTAATTGTGCAAATTGTTGATCCATTTTTGTTGTAATTTGACGAAATAAAATCAAACACACACACAAACAAGTTCAATGTGTTGGGGCATTGCGTGTATTTCCTGCTTGTTGTATAGGATGTTATTTTAACTCCAGGAAGAGTTAAAATAGTTTCGCTTTTTAAATAACAAGTACTCGATTCAAGTGCATATATATATTCCCTTTATAACTGTGGCGTATAGTATAGAAAGAAAGTGAAAATAATTCTTTCACACTGATCACAACTAACTGTCCTATGATGATAACATTAATTAAATACAATTCTATAGAAACTAGGTCATGTTGGTAATTCCATACCATGGCATAGTGTAATGAATTTTCAGGGTATTAATTGCTAGGGAGAATAATATTGAGGTCGACATCACGTTCAGGTTCTAACTTAAGATGGCGGTCTCCTGCATCTTAAGTTTCAATTTTAAAATGATTTGTCAACTGTATGGGTTTTAAAAAGGTATAACTATTTAATTGATTTACATTATTACACGAGCATATGTGCTTTGTTTTACTTTTGTTAATTATTATACGGATCTAGTTTGTATATTAATTTGTATGAGGTTTGAAAATGTTGAAATAAAATCAAACACACACACAAACAAGTTCAATGTGTTGGGGCATTGCGTGTAATTCCTGCTTGTTGTATAGGATGTTATTTTAACTCGAGGAAGAGTTAAAATAGTTTCGCTTTTTAAATAACAAGTACTCGATTCAAGTGCATATATATGTAATGATATGGATATTCTCGTGTTTACGTTTTCCTCAAAAGTTCATTGACGTACATGTACAAGGCAAATTCCTGATAGATTTCGCTAGAACTATTTTTACAAACATACATGGTGAATTCCTTGTATGCTATTTTTAACACCTGTTCCGAGACGTTGCGCTCTTAATTTTGGCTCTACTTTTTCGGCTTGGCCGATTGGATTAGGTGTCGCTGGGCGTGTCGCCACAGTTGACTTAAATTTAATTAGGCAAATTTGGGAAACACATTTGTATTACAATTGGAAGGGTTTTTCCTTGTTGCCGGGTCTGTTCACACTATCGAAATAGTATGAGAGGGGAAGTGAGGATTACAGGTGTGTAATAGCCAGAAGTATGTGGGCTCGCTAGTGTGGACGGACATAGCAACATTTATCCCTTTTTATATTCATTGAATTTAATTTCCAGGGTTGTTGGGTCTCCGGGTGATTTGCATCTCTTGTTTGAGCTCACAATTATAATCAATAAATGACACATATCTGTTAAAGATAGAGGTGAATTCTGGTTTAAAAAAAAAAAAATTCTCACAGAATAAAACAAAACTTACTCTGAATGTTCAAGACTACAAATAAATGTCATTTGTCAAACAATTTTAGTAGAAAATGTATACTGGCTAAGTAATGAGCATAGAAAAATTAGGAAATCAATGTTGGTAGCCCTGACACCATTTGTGTAGTCTCATATACATCTGTCTGTGTATAGTGCTTGTTACTTTACCAAGACTGGGCCAAATTTATTATGATTTTGATGACTCCAGAACTCTGCAGTACACACAATACTTACATGCTACATGATCAACTTTTTCTGATCCATTCCACACCTTTTCATTCACAATACAATCGGATGACCATAATCCCCCTTTTTATTCACGGCTAACAAAATAACAAACAACCAAATTTGCGTTTATGTCGTGGCTTTATTAACATTTTGAGATGGACGCTTATTTTGCACATTTTGATTTTCTGTGTGTCATAACAAAATAACACAGATATATTGAATCATAAAAAATGCTTACAAATGCAATGCTAGGCCCCCCGCCTATGAAATCGAGTGATGCCTAGGCTAAACTTATATACATTAAGTCATTATATCAGCCCCCCGCCTATAAAATCGAGTGATGCCTAAAGTTATGCTAGGACCCCCGCCTATGAAATCGAGTGATGCCTAGGCTAAACTTATATACATTAAGTCATTATATCAGCCCCCCGCCTATAAAATCGAGTGATGCCTAAAGTTATAGAATATAGATGTATATATATACCAGCCTCTCCGCCTGTAAGATCGGATGATGCTTACAAATGCTAGGCCCCCCGCCTATGAAATCGAGTGATGCCTAGGCTAAACTTATATACATTAAGTCATTATATCAGCCCCCCGCCTATAAAATCGAGTGATGCCTAAAGTTATAGAATATAGATGTATATATATATACCAGCCTCTCCGCCTGTAAGATCGGATGATGCCTAAGATTAAAGCGTGACACCCTGAGTTTGAAAATGTGTAGGTACAACTAGGTCCCCCCGCATTCAAATCGAATGGGGGCCGGAAAACTAAGAATTGACATGCGAACAAATTCGACTGAATATACATTGGCAACCCCCTCGCATGTAAAAATTGAGTGGGGTCGAAAATTATCGGATGACAATTATTGATCAATAAACTTATCAGTACCATGTGATTAGTGATTTACCCATACAAAACCGGGTAGGGGCGAAACCCAATGGGAAAAATTCCCCTACGGCCCACTTTCTTTGTGCACGACGCAAGTTGATGTGCGACCAGGCCAAATGCCCCCGGCTCTGCATTAACTTCATAAATCACTGACCAATTTATTACATAAACCCTATCCGTACCTTTCATACCTGAAACCCTAAATCCTTTCCGTACTAATACGTATACCTTGATAGATAGATAGATAGATAGATAATGGTTTTATTGAGAATAAAAGAGCAACAATGCATCGCGGCCTACAAGGCCGAATTGGGCAATGTTTTACAAATGTAAATTACAGTATATAAAAACATTCATATAAAATAACCTCAAATTATGAACTAAACTTGAATGAGTAGATTGGCTACTTCGAACCACCAAGCAATACTTAATTTATGCCACTAATATACTAAAAATACTTTTATTGGTGGAGATAATGGGGGAGGTGGTGGGAATGTTTTAGACTCCGTAAATTTTTCTTCTTGTCCATTCAAAATGAAAGCCATAACTAGAATGAAAGCCCCTTCGTGCTATTTTTAATTTGCTGGCGGTGTTTTCCGCGCTTGCTTGATAAGCGTACATACGCTTGTACATTTCCTTCCAATGTAATACAAAGTATTACATTTCCTAGCGCGTGAATTTCCCTCAAAAATGTAAACAACCTCTTGACCTACATTTTGTCAGCCTGTCAATAAACCATTTTAAATCGTTGTCTACTCTTTAAATTTTATTATTCACGGCTAACAAAATAACAAACAACCAAATTTGCGTTTATGTCGTGGCTTTATTAACATTTTGAGATGGACGCTTATTTTGCACATTTTGATTTTCTGTGTGTCATAACAAAATAACACAGATATATTGAATCATAAAAAATGCTTACAAATGCAATGCTAGGCCCCCCGCCTATGAAATCGAGTGATGCCTAGGCTAAACTTATATACATTAAGTCATTATATCAGCCCCCCGCCTATAAAATCGAGTGATGCCTAAAGTTATGCTAGGACCCCCGCCTATGAAATCGAGTGATGCCTAGGCTAAACTTATATACATTAAGTCATTATATCAGCCCCCCGCCTATAAAATCGAGTGATGCCTAAAGTTATAGAATATAGATGTATATATATACCAGCCTCTCCGCCTGTAAGATCGGATGATGCTTACAAATGCTAGGCCCCCCGCCTATGAAATCGAGTGATGCCTAGGCTAAACTTATATACATTAAGTCATTATATCAGCCCCCCGCCTATAAAATCGAGTGATGCCTAAAGTTATAGAATATAGATGTATATATATATACCAGCCTCTCCGCCTGTAAGATCGGATGATGCCTAAGATTAAAGCGTGACACCCTGAGTTTGAAAATGTGTAGGTACAACTAGGTCCCCCCGCATTCAAATCGAATGGGGGCCGGAAAACTAAGAATTGACATGCGAACAAATTCGACTGAATATACATTGGCAACCCCCTCGCATGTAAAAATTGAGTGGGGTCGAAAATTATCGGATGACAATTATTGATCAATAAACTTATCAGTACCATGTGATTAGTGATTTGGAGGCATAATTTGACAAATTACCGCCAAACGAGAATATATTTATATATGATCGGCCGCCAAATCACAACGTTGTCATCAAACGATTTTTGTGCACTAAGGGAATATCTATGCCTAACTATTTACACTTTGGTGGAATTAACATTTCAATTGGCCAAATTAACCAATGTACATGTACAAGCATGTACTTTTTCGCCCTTAAGCTAATTTATAACCCTATAACAGACTACAGAGTATCGTAATAAACTTATCTCTACAACACCGGCACATCATTATGCCTAATTCATTCCCCTCAAAGAAGTGACTAAACCGTTAATGCCCATTTCGAAATGAAGCATTCGCAAAACTGGTCATTTACCAATGTCCACCTAAACCTGCCCTCAAAGAAGTGACTAAACCGTTAATGCCCATTTCGAAATGAAGCATTCGCAAAACTGGTCATTTACCAATGTCCACCTAAACCTGCCCCATATAACCATTATTTACTCTCCACAACTTTGTTACTCCCAAAATAAGGCACTCTTATCCCAACAACAAAAACATGATCTTGCGGTGCCGGACTCAAACGAGTCATTATCTCTACAACACCGGCACATCATTATGCCTAATTCATTCCCCTCAAAGAAGTGACTAAACCGTTAATGCCCATTTCGAAATGAAGCATTCGCAAAACTGGTCATTTACCAATGTCCATCTAAACCTGCCCTCAAAGAAGTGACTAAACCGTTAATGCCCATTTCGAAATGAAGCATTCGCAAAACTGGTCATTTACCAATGTCCACCTAAACCTGCCCCATATAACCATTATTTACTCTCCACAACTTTGTTACTCCCAAAATAAGGCACTCTTATCCCAACAACAAAAACATGATCTTGCGGTGCCGGACTCAAACGAGTCATTATCTCTACAACACCGGCACATCATTATGCCTAATTCATTCCCCTCAAAGAAGTGACTAAACCGTTAATGCCCATTTCGAAATGAAGCATTTGCAAAACTGGTCATTTACCAATGTCCACCTAAACCTGCCCCATATAACCATTATTTACTCTCCACAACTTTGTTACTCCCAAAATAAGGCACTCTTATCCCAACAACAAAAACATGATCTTGCGGTGCCGGACTCAAACTTTTTTGCGGGATTTACTTTGCTACCCGAACAGACTTAAACATTGAAATATAAAAACGCTGAAATATAAGAACACTGAACTATAAGAACATTGAAATATAAGAACAAACAACGTGTTTTGTAACATTATCATTGTTTAACTACTTGGATGAACCGAGATAGGACAGGCCCTCCTTCAGGTCAGTGATAAACCTGTCCAAACCCTCATTGGAGAGATGCAATCCGTCCGGCCTATATAAAGCCCTATCCTTATGCCTTATGTCGGGGTGTGAAATGGCCTTTCCCCCATTCCTGCCGGCCAAGGCGCGAGCGTATCGGTTCGTGGCCCTCCTTCTATCGTCTAATTTTTTCTGCTCTTCCGGACTACAGCATTTATATTCTACCCGTTCTAGAATGTCAGACCATATTATTGTCGTCTCAGTGTTCGATGTGATTAATCTGTTCACCGCATTCGCCATCGCCCTCTTCGAACATCCCTCTATGTCATTCGTGCCCACGTGTAACACTAAAACGGTCGGCTTCGTCAGGCCACTGGTAATCGACTCTAGCCATGCGTTTGTTTGGTCCAAGCGAAGGCCCCGCTTTCCAGCCCAATGGATGACCGTCCCCAAATCCATATCGGCGCAGCCAGTCCGCCCAGAAAAGGATAGAGTCGCCTACTATCCATATTTGTTCCGGCGATGTGGTGCACTGCCGGTGACTGGGCCACGTCCGTGAAACGCAGCATTCGATCCCGCCTATGCCGTGATGCCACTGTGTGATGTGCGACCAGGCCAAAATAATGATATGGACTCTCCTTTCTAATCAGGCCCAACGACAAAGGCCAGCCCAAAACCCGAGTATAATCCCGCTGGTCGCTCACGAGAAGAAATAATTCAGCGTTATATATCCAACTAATTATTCCAGTGCAGTGCTAACTTTAGTATTAATCCAAATCGTCTAATAATGTTTTAGACTCCGTAAATTTTTCTTCTTGTCCATTCAAAATGAAAGCCATAACTAGAATGAAAGCCCCTTCGTGCTATTTTTAATTTGCTGGCGGTGTTTTCCGCGCTTGCTTGATAAGCGTACATACGCTTGTACATTTCCTTCCAATGTAATACAAAGTATTACATTTCCTAGCGCGTGAATTTCCCTCAAAAATGTAAACAACCTCTTGACCTACATTTTGTCAGCCTGTCAATAAACCATTTTAAATCGTTGTCTACTCTTTAAATTTTAATATAATAAGCTTACGTTTAGCCATCCACAAAGAAGACAAAAGACTTGATGCATGGCTGATCGTCAACGCGCGAAAAGGAGTTTTTTGGCAACTCTGTTTTTTACTACGGCGAGCAGCCAGTAAAAGCGAATTCGTTTATTATCGTTTATCAAATTATGGAAATGCAAGCATTACTTTAAACCAACAGAACATGTGTTATTACAGTTATTTTACCTGATTGAGGTGTCAAATGAAAGGACAGAAAATGAACTTTCTGGAAATGTGCTTTTATCTTTGAAATTCAGATACCGCCCGCCAAATGAAATGTTGGTACCCTCTTTTTAAACTGTTTTAAATCACTCATGAAAAATGTATCGTATGATTTCCATTAATTTAAATAGGAGGATGTAAGGTTTACAAATATGTGTTATTTATTAATTATAATTGTGATTAAGTTATGATAAAACATCGATAATTCTCGGTTTCGTTTTTTCTGGGACGCACTAACCTGGTAAATATTTAGGAGTTTGTGTATAGGCTAAAAAAAGAAATTGTTACAAGATTTAAACTGGAATGTAGAAATAAATATAATTCAGAATGTATTAAATGATATTGAAAATGATGGATTGAATATGAATGATATTGCTGGTAAAATATCTTCGCTTCGTTTGTCATTGAAATCTCGTTTCTTTAATCAAAATGGCTCTAATTGGAAATATGTTCAGATACTGGTCTGATAAGATAGGGGATTTGCCACTTTGTTTACAGTCCAATTGCAATATAAAAGACGTTTATTTATAATGCTCTAAACATAGTTTGCCATAATGTTATACAAATCTTTTCTTTAGTCAGAAATAAAATTATTGATATGTTAAAATTAAGAAATATTCCAAATGAAATTAGTTGAAAAAATTGTAACATTACTTTCAAGAAAAAAATATTGTTTTATCAAGAATGGCAAGATGCCGGTTTATTGTAAATACATAATTTGATTACAAATAGTATTGGGAATGACTACATTAATCATTCAAAAAGTGAACGCACAATAGCTCATATTTGATTAAAGAAAACATTTCCAAAGTGCTGGTTACATAGATTAAGTGTTGTCAATGATTTTAAACATGTATGTGATATTTCAAATCTTATATAAAAAGAAACAGGGGATAAATTAATTTGTTGTTGTTATGAAAGTGAAAGATTTCTATCGTTTGTTAAAACAGAAGAAGTCAAGAAAACCAACTGTCATTTATTTTAGGAATTTCTTTTTAGATTTAGATAATGACTTTGTTTGGAAGGATGTATTTTCATTTAAATTAAAGCAAATTCGTAATAATAAAGTGAAACAGTTTAATTTCAAAATGATTCACAGGTTTCTTACCTCAATAGAAATCTTATATAAATGGCAAATTGTAAATAATGATTCATGCAGCACTTGTGGACAAGTCGACTCAACGTTTCATGTATATGTAATTTGATATTGAACCTATTCCAAGTAGAAATACAAGAAAAAAAACTAAGGAAACTAAGAACTAAGAAAACGAGGAATATATTTTCCTGGATGTTTTTTTAAATTATGCGTAATATGTAATTTATAAATGTTACTTTCAAAAGATTGTCATTAGTTCTGTTATTTACCCGCATGCTTTAACAAAAATTCAAGTCGTTGATAATATTTGTTAAAAGAAATGAATGTGTCAGATGATAAAGTACTACTTAGCTGGAAGAATTGTTGAATATACTAATTTAATCTTTGATTCATGCAAATTGATTTTACTTCGTTTTTATTTGAAGTACTTTTCAACAACAATATATATTCTTTTCATTCTAAGGTCGGGAAAGATTTTTTTGCAACACATACATTTTGGAACTATCATATACTTCTCTGAATGCTTCAAATGCCACTAAAGCAGAATGAATACCAAATAGACTTACGAAGGGTTCCAGGATTGTTCCAATGGTCCTCCCATTTCCATTGCCGAAAAACAATTCTAATTCAACCCAAGGCCGAATGCTCGTGTTTCCTAATACCCAGATGGTTACGCTAAAGATTCCCGTGTACATGGAACAAGACAGAGTCCATTTGATTTTCTGGATATCGTCAAAGAACTGGCGTTGTGCTATGAACAAAAATAGCGTCATGCTCCACGTCAAGTAGATTTTAAAAAGAGCATACAGGATGGAGAAGTAAGCTAGTGCCTGGTCGTCGCCGGAAGATGACGTGGTAAAGACCAAGAAGGTGATCACTCCAATAAGACGGGATAAGCTCAGAATGAATATCCCGCCACAGCCTAGCACCAGGATGCAATCGCTATTCCCCAGTCCACGAAGTGATGAGATTCCGCGTTTTACAGGAAAATGATGTGACCTTTTATTCGTGGAGTACGATTGGAAATGGAGCAGGCCGATAAGTGAAATACCAGAAGCACTCTCGCAACACCATTCCAAATAAATTCGCGTGTTCATAGAAGAAACATTGGGATTTTTCAACAATCTTAGAAATGTAACTGCAGTGATATTGATTAGAACTCCGAGTAAGAGTCCCAGGAACAGTTTCAGGAGAGACTTTTTCAAATCCTGTTTTCTAGGATTGTTCTGTAGGGGTACAGATTCTATGTCAGTTGAAGATCTGGCATCTCTGTTGAAAAATAGGTTTTGATAGTTAGGTCTTTGTGAACAAAAAGTTGAGATCCTCCTCCAAATTGGTTTAGATTTCTGGCTAGACAGAAAACCGAATGACGGACTGACACATGATGACAGTTTCAAAACCCCCTCTGGTAAGGCGCCACTCCACATCTGCCAAAGGATGCCAGCTCCGGTTATAGCACACTCTACTATAAAGGGTTCAACCATTTCCTTAAAATCCAAAACAAAAACTCCAAATGTTCCGTTCAATTTGCATGGGTACGTGTGATGATGCGGGGGTTCATATCCGGCAGCATTGAAAGGATATCCTATTTTGGAAAGTATAACCCAGATACAGCCAGCGAATATGTATCCTATAGGGTAACACAATTTCCCCTTTTTGATGAAGACAGCGTCGTAATAAGACGTGACAAAGAACATTGCAATAACAAGGTAACTCCCAAGAGTTCCATTCAGAAGAGCTTTACCAACAAAAGAGAATTTCCTTGGGGATACCTCAGAAGGCTGTAAGATGCACAAGACAGCCGAAACTATCACAAAAATACTCCTGGCCAAGGACACGATCGCTAATATTATAAAGACTCGCAAGAGAGATTTGTGTGGACTTTTAAATAGAGGCGTGGCATGTAATTCCGTCTCTTTATTATAACCTCCTGGTTCACCATCTCGATTTTGCGTGTGATCCGCATCGGTGGTAGATCTACTACGTGTATCTCCGATATGAGACTGGTTATTGGTAATGGTCTGTGTCGACGAGTGTTTCTTGTTTGTAAGTATGTTAGGGCTTTCAGTGACCGGGGTCCTTCTTCTAGAATTTGTACTCGGTGAACTGATTCCAAGATCAGTCGAGTCATGGTGTCCAGACGCAAGACTCTCAGTAGAAACGGAAAAACTGTTTGACGGGATCACGAATGACGGACTTGTACATTTTTGGACAACGCCACTGTTCTCTTGTTCAAGTGGAAAAGTCAGTTCTATACGGGTGTCAGCTGGCAGGTCGCTTGCCAGGATGCCAACGGCTCTGGCGCAATGACGGCAGCGCATTGGCCAAAACACTTCTTGAGCCTGATGGTGCACATTCTTACCGCGAATGAATCGAATCATGATGGTATCACTTACCAGTACGATAAGAATCACCCCTGCAGCTGCGACCGAGTTAACCACATCCTTTACGTCGTTTGCATTGTCAAAATGGCTGGCAATAAGTGAGGGGAAAACATCGCAAATAATCCCCAAACTGACAACGAAACAAATCAATAATGTTGCGTCGAATGGTGCTAATTTTGCAAATTGTTGATCCATTTTTGTTGTAATTTGACGATGTGATTCCTGTCTTATGTGTGACACGCTTACGTTAAAAGCCTATCTCAATTACTTTGCAAATTAAAAGACATTTCCAGGTCCACCTTTACTCTATAAGTTTTTTCAAGTGTTAAGTTCTGTGGATTCGCTCTTCCCACAAGGGGACCTTAACAGAATTAGATGCGATGGAGTGTAAGAGGAAGTATTACGGTAAATACTATATTCAAATAAAAACTGAAACTGTGATAAAATTACGAATAAAACTTGCATATCGCCGTTTTTTCCATTGTATTCTTTTTTCTTGGTTTCATTGTCAATGTCCCCATTTTCTCTCTCTCTCTCTTTCTCTCACACAAAAACACACACAAACTTCACCAACATGCACATAGTGTATGAACCTTTAGGTTAACCAAGCCATCACTGTGATCAAAGATGAAAAGGTAAATAGCTACCCCCCAACAACAACAACAAAAACAAAAAACATACATACATCAATACAATTTAAAAAATAAATAATGAATAAATAAATAAATGCATGAATAAATACAAAATGATAATATTTGAATAAATAATTAAGATAATAATAATTCCTTAAATTATACATTTTCAAAAAAAATATCGGCCTGAGATATTTGGCCGAAGTGTAATGACTTATATTTGAATCTTCTTGATTTTTAAATGTTTTTGTATTTTTTTGTTTTTTTGTTATGTAAATTGAACTTGCATCTTCATTCCTTGGGCTGCGTTTACTGTTAATGATAATGAACCGCCACAATTACGCTTACAATTTGATGACAGTAGTTTTGCATGATGTTTGCAATCAATGTCTGTTTGAATATGCAAAGTATTCCTCAATAACTACAAGTCAAATGCAATTACTGTTAGCTGGTAAACCATAATTCCTCGACATCTCCTCTCGAAAAATTGTATTCAATATTGTAGTTTAGAGCAGCAAAATTAAAGTCAATTATTACAAGCAAAGATGGCATATACGGTTCCCATGGATAATGTGCATGCACATTTAATATACAATTTTAAGGATGGTTTGGCTAGTAAGTGAGTGATGAGGAAAGATTGTGAAAGTAAATAAGAAATTCACATTCATCGCATGATGAATTTCTTCAACTTTTCCACCTGACCAGATGAAAATCAAATGTTTCTATTGCAAAAATGACCCAGTTAACAATTTACATCCTGCCGTGACCGATTGGACTTGTAAATCTCCTGCTCATGCTCTATTTCTTCCTGCTAGATATGCATAGATCCTCAACCGCATATGTTTTCATACTCTTGGAACTAAATGTGAGTCCCATATTCCTACGGTTCATCCATGTTGTTGTAAATATGCGGGTCTTCTGATGTCGTGTTAGCTCATCATTGGCCTTCGCCATGTTCACGTTATAATAATAATAGCAGCTAGTTCATATATAGCGCTTTTCAGGACCGAAGGCCCTCTCAAAGCGCTTTACAATTATATATATATTATTACCCCGGTCATCGGATTCAGGCTTACCCGCACACAATGTATGCACATTGTCCAGTCCCCTGGGAGAATTCCAGTCAGGCGTCATTTTAACAAGCGCACACTTGCTAATCTAAGCATATTATCTTTCGTATCCTACCGGGTACCCATCTAACACCTGGGTTGAGAGTGGCAAATGTAGATCAATGTCTTGCCAAAGGACATTAGTTCACCGGTGGGACTTGAACCGCGGACCTTGTGATCCACAGTCCGGTGACATATCCACTCGTTCATGACACCTGTAGACACCATGACCATCTAAAGAGGCTCTTTCCGACCACACAACTGTCGCGCTAGTCATCTTCGGAAGGGACTCAATGTCTACTAGCCCTTTCTTTGAATTCTCCGAAATGTCGTAGTAGTCCTGTATCCGTCCAGGGTCGAAGAGTCGAAGACCATACTTCGCTTTGCCAGACTCCCGTCGTTCGGGTCCCACTGGGAAGGGGAGCGGTGGAGATTTTTCCTTCGTCGATCATACCCCCATACGCAAGCCAGTGAACCTAATGTTGGGGGTAAGTTGGTGGTCCTTCATTTATTCTGGACGACCCTTGTGATTTTACCTTGTGGGCAGTCTTGGGATGCCCTACTCCAGTCGTTTGGGTCCCACTAAGGAGGGGAGCGGTGGAGATCTTTCCTTCGTCGAGCATACCTCCATACGCAAGCCAGTGAACCTAATGTTGGGGGTAAGTTGGTGGCCCTTCAGTCATTCTGGACGACCCTTGTGATTTTACCTTGTGGGCAGTCTTGGGATGCCCTACTCCAGTCGTTTGGGTTCCATTAAGAAGAGGAGCGGTGGAGATCTTTCCTTCGTCGAGCATACCTCCATACGCAAGCCAGTGAACTTAGTTTTGGGGTAAATGGATGGCCCTTCAGTCATTCTGGACAACCCTTGTGATTTTACTTTTTGGGCAGTCTTGGGATGCCCTTACTCCAGTCGTTTGGGTCCCATTAAGATGGAGAGCGGTGGATATCTTTCCTTCGTCGAGCATACGCTCGGACGCAGACTAGTGAACTTAGTTTTAGAGTTAGTTTGGATAGGTGGGTAGCCCTTCAGTCATCCTGGATGTTACTTGTGATTTTACTTTTTGGGCAATCTTAGGATGCCCTTACTCCAGTCGTTTGGGTTCCATTAAGAAGAGGAGCGGTGGAGATCTTTCCTTCGTCGAGCATACCTCCATACGCAAGCCAGTGAACTTAGTTTTGGGGTAAATGGATGGCCCTTCAGTCATTCTGGACAACCCTTGTAATTTTACCTTGTGGGGAGTCTGGGGTTGCCAATTACCATTCGCACCTAAGTTTTGTATCTAACGTGTAACCAGACAATTACTACTGTATTAAAGAACAGATCTGCCAGCATAAATTTCAACTAACAATGAGGCGTTCGAGTCTAATTTACATGCAAGTCATGCCAAGTATGATTCAATTCAAGTTGTATGCAATGCAAATAGTTTAAGAGCTTAAATATACATTACACATTGTGTTGTCACTTTCGTCCGTCAACAAATAATTTACCTAAGTGATACTAGCTTAAAGTATGGATATTTGTGTTATGTTAACAATTCTAAGGACAGGTTTATGATGTAACAGTATCAGATCACTAGTAATAAACTGAATTCTACACCAAAGTGTACATTTTCTTTCCTACGAGAAGTAATCCTATTCCGGGTAAACACAAAATAGCCTTTTCAGTACTTTCAATCCAGGCTAACGAGCAATCATCCAAAATATACTCCAATCCAAGTTTGAGTAAAAATACTCGATTGTCTATCTTCTTGTTGCCAACTACATAATATACCTTCTTGGATACCGCACAGCGGGTATTTCAATAACGGGTCCCTAGTCTAACATGCTAGCCCACTCTGTCGGCATCCATGTGACTTTAAGTACAGAGGTTTCTACGATTAGATAGCCTCCGATTTCCAATTTCAACTTATCACCAACTCCGGAATTAACTAATACATTTTAAACGTACTTTAATCAAAAGAAAACCGGTTTATCTAAGAATTCGTTCCTTGCTGTAAACCTACATTTAACTGTCCAATATCGATAATTATCACAAATTTGTATTAGCTGTAATTAACTATATTAATCAACGTTTCTTATTGTACAAATTCTGAGTGCCAAGAGAGAGGGAGAGAGAGGGAGAGAGAGAGAGAGAGAGAGAAAGAGAGAGAAGTATATGTGCGTTAAATAACAGATTCACAATCCAGTGCACTCGTATTTAGTTCAACTATTTACATTATATTTACACATAGGAGCAAAGTCAGAAAAAAATAAAACTCAGTTAAATTTTGAAATAGAGTTTTCATTTAGTTCTTTTTATTTATATTTTATATTTTGTTTGGTCACATTGCCTAAAAGTTGCAAATGTTAGTACATAATAAAGAGCTGGACTCTTCGAACTATATTTGTAAGGTTTTGGGTAAAGCATTGCCCGACCTGTCTGTTCCAGAGTTAATGAATATTAATTGAGTTTGTATTTAAACTTGTAACATCTCTTGTAATAGTAGCGGCATGGAACCCCTAACAACCAGAGGGAAATATTCTGTTGTTGTCGATTTGTATATATTAAAGGATAAAGATGAGTTCTAGTCACGCTATTGCATTATGACAGAAACTGTGTGGAGGCTATTGAAATGGTTGATCATGTACCAGATATTAGGTATACATTGTGGACTTTCAGAATCATCAAATTTATCAGAAATTGGCCCAAGTCTTGCTAAAGGTCACAAGTACTGTGCACAGAAATGTGTTAATGGGACTACACATACATGTGGAATAACAGTGTGTACACATCTGTTAGCTGTAACTTGTCATATTGTGATTATGAGGACATTTGAAGAGATATCCGTTTTAGGGGACACTTTTTCTTTGATGCTTTATCACACTTACATTGAAATGAATGAAAAGCTCAAACTTGTTATTCACCTTCCCCCGAACACAGCCTCCCCCCTCCTTAAAAAAAAAAAGAATGTAAAACTAATCAGAAGATGGACTGAGGTTCAAATTCTCGAAGTCAAATCTGAGCTTCCATGGTAGTATGTGGCTGTAAAAAAAAATGAAAAGAAAAACAATATTAGAAATTCTTCAATTTAGTTATCAGATCTTTAAGCCGTTGGGGCGACAATGACATGGACCTTGAGACACAGGTTCTCCATACCTTTCTGTCTAAACGTGTTCTAGTAAGCAGCTCAAATGACATTCCCGATAACTTTGTGATGTTATCAGTTCATTTCCTAGTTCGTATGCACCTCTTTTTTTCTCCTTTAAGTTCTTGGAGTTTGTCAAGCTATTCTTCCAGGTTTTAGAAACAGAAACGGAACTCCGCATTGGCAATCAAAACATATCGTCAAATGGAAGTCAACAAATGGTAAGAATCAAGTGTATGACAGTCATGGGCTATGGAAAGTGCATTTATAGCAAGCAACCACCTGTGCTAAGTTGTTTTTACAATGCTGTAATACATTGAAACCCCAAGCACAAACACATTATATTGACGTGTATTACACATCAATCAAGGTTGAATTGGAAGAAAACAGAAAAACAAAAAAACATATGGATGACAGTTTGAAGTTTGTATTCCTGCTGCCTTTCTCATAATTTATGTTTGCTTTCCCTCAGAGCAGTTTTTATGGACGAGACCGAGTTCATGTTCTGCCTTTAATATAAAGACCTATATATTGATATTCATGATTGCTCATAGATAAATTATAACAAAATCTTCATTCCAGATATCTGATACCTAACCTCTATTTCTTTGTGTTTTTTTTTATTTCGAGAGGATGTTTTTCTCTGATATTTTCTGCATCTAATGAGCTAACAACTTTTTCGAGGACTTGTCTCCATATTAAAAGTTGCTCGAATAAGCCCAGCTTCTATAAGGTCTCCTCTTTTTCCATGTGCAGAACATGATCTTACATAAGTAACTTTGTTATAGAATTTCTTTAGTTAATAACAAGAGTTGTATGTTGAACATTACTATTGCACTTCAAATTATGTTAATTATATTGATAATCTGCTGTTCCAGTTACTTTATTTGAAATTCTATGTACAAATGTTTGTGAAAGAAGAAATAAAATGAACTATGAATATGAACTATGAACAATTAGGTGTCCATATGATATGTGTTAAATTCATAACCTACTTCTTCTTGACTCTTTGGAGCATGACCAACACAAGATGGAGATAACTGCCCGACATAGCCCGGATTCGAGTAAGCTACTTCCATTTCTTCATCAGCAACCTATCAAATAATATTGATAGAAAAACAAAAATACAAAATCTGTTTAGAGCCATAATAGCATTAACTCTGTGTGATAAGGGTTAACGCACTTCTGGCTCCAAACAGACAATTGGCATGAAGAAGTGTTGTGGTCCTATGGTTTATCGAATTGACTCTAAATCCAAGGGTTTAGGGTTCGAATGCCAGCCCAGCAGTATAATGTCCTTTGACAAGACCTTCATTTCCGTTTGCTACTACTCACCCGGATGTAATTTTTTTTGCTGGTAAATGCTGGGGTGAATTGCAGGGCGCTCAGTAATAACAGCATTGATGCTCATGACATGTCCCAAATTAACAAAATAAGTTATCAAAATCATTCTCATACATTATCATCTGAAGATGAATCCTGGTCATACTATAGGAGTGTGAGAGAAACAGAGCTTTAACAACAAAAGATGCACTGACAACTAATAAAATAAAGAAATTAAAACCTATGCTTCTAGTTATTTCCTTCTTTAATTAAAGAAGCTCTTTGAAGCTTTTGTCAGTGTTTATTTTTTTACTCTTCGAAAACCTTTTAATAATATTTTTAATGTATTATGTTCCATTTGCAGGCCAGAAAATGAAAAGGTTAATTCCAATGGCATTTGAGAGATAATAGTGATTTAGAACTTCCTTCAAAATGAAAAGGCTGGAAAATGTCTTTTTGTGGGAAAATAACGACGATTAGATGTCGAATCGACATAAGTGATTGCAATCAATCACTTATGTAAATAGTATGATCTTCGGACCCTTCATTGAATCTTTGCGCAGCACAAAACATACGACCATTTGGTAATAATCGTATGTTTTGTGCTGCGCAAATATTCAATCAGTTTAATTTTGGCCACTACAAGAAGTGGGTAATATTATTGATGTAAGCAAATGCTGCATGTACCTGTTACAGCTCATTCTATGTATTTTATTACAGAACAAATAAAAATAAATCTGTTAGTCACTCAATAGCGTCTGACAATTAAGTATAGAAAGAATACGGGTTTCCTTGCATAAATTTCACAGATAGGAGATTCATGACATATTCATGATTCCTGCAATGTTTTACATAATTTGATTTTGCTGCAAAAGGGAAATAGTATTTTTAAGATCCAAGTGATTTTTCTTTCGAAAAGCAACATACTTATAACATGTTGATATACGCTTACTTATTTGCCTGGTAAATCATATTCACAATAATACAAAGTTTGCATCCCACCTTTTCCCTTTGACCTTCCTCGTAGAGGTCACCAACACCACACCGGAGAGGGCGCTTTACGATTTCCGGTAGACAGCAGTACATTCGGTCTGCGATGGGGCTAATTAACATTGGGTTCAAAGTCCTAGGGTCATTAGCGCCTTTGAGAGGAGGGAGGTTGGGAGGAAATATATACAAATGATAAATGACTATATGTAAAGGACAGATGTGTAGTTTGCTAAAGCGAGGAGGAATACTGCACACGATATAACATGCTCAAACGAATATAAAGTTAAAATCTCCACAGGGCGATATTAAATCAGTCATTATATCAAACCTATTAATAATAGCTGTGGCCACGAACACATTGCTTTAATGAATTCAATCGGGCCATGAAGTAACATTTTCTTGTCAAATAATTGCGGGGTAATGTGGCCAAAAAATGACTTAAAAGAACATTTCTTCCTTTCATTTTACAACCATCTTCGCAGAATAACTTCTTTTGCCATCAGAATGAAGGTGTAGCCACAAAACGCCCACTATTTGGAATGATAAAAATGCTCTTCTGTCCTTGCAATGTCAGACCTCCTTTTCACATGTTTAACGCATCTTTACTTCTCCGCCAGTTTGAACTCGGTTAATTAAACGCATTTCCTCGGTCATGATTCACAAAAGGAAAATCTGACATTCACAAAAAAGGGAGCACAGTGGTATATTGATAAAAATCCCTTGACTCTCATACGAGAGGTCCCGGGTTCAATGCTTGCTCGGCCCTTATTTCCTTAGACAAAGCTGTTTGACTGCATTTGTCTCTCTCGACCCAGGTGTGATAAATGGATACCTGGCAATTCTCACATTACTTTGAAAAAATCCTACTTCTTTCATACAAAATAACACATAACCTTGCCCCTAAATATCTTCTTGACCTATTTTCCCTTCAATAGTCCGTTCATCTTTCTCCATGCAATTAAATCACGGCCCACGAACAAAAACCCGTTATGATGACCGTGTCTTTTCATCGATTACCCCCGCCCTCTGGAACAAACTCCTACCCCATATTCAAAATGCTCCATCCATTGAATCATTCAAAACCTTTTCAAAACCCACCTGTTTAATCAGTTATAGCATACTGGAGGCGCACGCAAGTTGTTAATTCCATTCAATTCAATTGTATTGTATTGTAATGTATTAGTAATATTTTATTTTATTTTGTTGCTTTTAAGGTATTGATCATGTTGAATAATTATACTAAATTAGACAGTACCACCTGTGCGCTTAGAAACGCCTGTATAAAGCGTCTTTGAAGTGTAATTATTATTATTATGCTGGTGTAATTAATTTTGCGGAAATTACAAGAATTGTTACAGTACTGCTTTGGCTATACTGAGTAATTTGTATTATTGATATTATTATTGTTATTAATCATTACCCGTCAAGAAGCTAACAGTGAGGGCCCAAAAGATCGTCATAAACATTGCTGCACAGCTGTACCAGGCGTATGACAAGCTATATAGACTGGCAATGGCTGGTCTGAAAGTGAACATATACAAGTGGGAAGTTTATAGAAGATTGAGAGGGAGAGAGAGAGAAAGAGAGAGAGAGAGAGAGAGAATGGCAGGAGCGAAATGGGTCTGAGATGTTGTAGGGAATTTCCATGTGCACAACCCATTTTACATATAAACTGGTCCCCAAACTGTCCGTTGCCAAATTTGCCTCAATGGGTGGAGACGATTTATTCATGAATACATAATGATAACAATAAAAAATAATAATGACGGTAATATTGATGACAATTATACTGATTAAACAAATATATCTATTAACGTCGATAATGATAATAATATTAATTTTTGTAAACTTTAAATTATCGCTCCCGAGGTAATAGTGATACTTCATGATTAGACGTAAATAAGTAAATTCCACACCTCGCCATTGGTGGCTCCATGGTTGGAGATGTCATCATGGTGTCAGACAGCGTTGTCATGGTTTCCAGGGTAATGTTGCATCCAGCTATGCTCAGCGGTGGCTTCTCGGAAGAGGGAGGGTAGATCTGTGCCCCTATGCCCACCCAGAGAGACCAAGTCAAGCCGAGCAGAGTGCCGACGAACGCCCCCTACGTCATAGACAGGGAGACACGGAGAAGGAGAGGGTATGTCGGTAGGCCTTATTTAAACATCAGAAACATACCTCTACAATTAATTGAATAATGCTTATCAAGAGGGTGGACCAAGCGAATGAGATATTTGTGTGTAGTTGACACATACAAGTAATTGGCTTACTAATGTTTTAAATGTGGAGAGGTCCCACCTTGTGCTATTGAGGAATATCACTCCCAAAATTCTTCTTCTCCTTCCAGGAAAAGGACAGTCCAGCGTCTGGTGTATCACGTACTATTAGGCAGGTCTGGTGTTGTGAATGTACAGTGCGAATTTAAAACTTTCTACAATATTCTATGTGCAGGTAAAAATCCTTTATCCCATTCTAACGAAGATGGACGTCTTGTACCTCTGCTTAAAAGCTTCAGTGGAGGTACAGCAGGTAGCAAGTTCCAAAGCCTGATGGAATCAGGGAAGAATGACTTTTGGTACATGGTACAAATTACCCCAAATATCCACAGATCTTTTACACATAGAGAAGTTCTACGTTAAGCATCTTAGAATAATAACTGCCAAAGTCCTAGATGTGCTTCATGAATAATTCTATGTTTGTCCTCTTGAAAATAGTACTTCCACCTGCGTATCATAGAATGTACCGTTGGTGCATAAATGAATAATGTTACATAACTTTCATGAGCGCATATCCAGTATTTATCTCTGTGGGTTTTATCATTTTGGTGCAAATGACCTTTATCTGCCCATGCGCAGATTGTATCTATGAACTGGCTTATTTATCTCTCCACATTAAAAATAAATAATTAAAGCTGTGTATCATGGAGTGCACTGCTGTTGAATAAAAGGTTCACGGTTATCACATTTGACGTGCACGTATATAGTATTATTTTTACCGAAAGTAACTTTTCTCTGCGCAAAAGCCAAATAATTTGGTTGACTTACCTTAGAGTTGATCCATGGAAAGAACATCCCAGAAGTGTAAAGTCCCAGAAGTGGGCCCCCTATCATTCCAAAAACACTGAAGGCTGCCTAAAGAAAACAAATAGGGGAAGGATTATGCATCCTTAAGTATAGTTTAAGTAAAATTATTGTTATATTTAAAAGCATCAGTATAATATGCATGAGTATAAATATAAGTATTAATATAGTATAGTATTCATTAGTGTAGGTAGACTAATAGAAATACTAAGTATAGGTATATTTGTAAGTATTGGTATGTGTCAAGAAATGAAAAAGAGCCTCCATTTAAACATCATTTTCGAATGCCATCTAGTTTAGTTCTTCTCCTTCTTTAAACAAACACAAAACCCAAGTAAGAAAGTGGGTTTTTATCACGTGGATGTTTTTATGTGCACAAATTGCGTATTTTAGTGTGTGTGTGTGTGTGTGTGTGTGGAGGGGGGAGGGGGGGCTATCATGTACAATATCAAAACACTTACAAAATGCAATCCCTTCCCCCTCCCTCCAACGAGTCGAGTAGTGATATAAATCACACAAAACGGAATGTATGTTTATCAATAGTTGATGCTACATACTGCATAATTTACTTTGATATGCATGTGATTAATATTTTGTTTTATATTGAATACCATTACGTACCCCAAGAACACTACCGAGTTGCGAAGAAACAAATGCCATCGCGATGCTTAGTATCCCGAAGAAGAGGGCTAACCGAAAACAGAAGAAAGACGAAAATAACAGAAATGTTACAAGTTCGACACTTTCATTTTAATAGCCCATCCATGCAAACAAGTTTTTTTTTCCTTGTACGCCCTCTGTCATGTAGAATAAGATCATCCGATGTGGAGGTTGTTGTTGTTGTTATTGGGTTTGTTGGCGTTATCCCTCGATTTCGATGATTCCCGCCAGGCTTGGTGTAAGAGGGTGTCTTGCTCTCTCTCTCTCTCTCTCTCTCTTCTCAGCTCTACGTTTCTGTGATTCTGATACTTGCCCAGGGTGGAGGGAGATTATATTATCCTTATTTTATCGGTGTGGACGTTACAGTTGAATGAAATGGTTGACTTAATCTACAAACCCCATAGGATTGTCAATAGACTGTTTTAATACAGTATTGCATAATTTGAAAAATATTATTATGTCATATGCCTTGATGAAAATGCTTTATGTTTTATATCAACATGCGATTATTGTTCTATGTGAAAGAATGGAATGGTTGAAGGCAACAGTGATTATATTCACGTTTTGAGCTTAAGTCAAATAGCGTGTTTGTTAAATACTCAATGTCCAATTGAAAAACAGAATAGTAACAACAATGACAGGATTGTTAAATGTATGATCGTTTATAATTGTCTTTTTATTCATTGTTTTAATAGATGTATTTACCTAGACCCTTTGTGGTCCATGTGTAGGTCTTTTCTTTAATGTCAGGCCAAATCGATTTCACGATGTCCTCGCCGACAACAGCAGCCAGAGAGTTAACCCCAGAGGACACGGTACTGTATAGTCAGGCAATAAAAGAAAAGAAAGATAGAAACCTGGCAAACAACACGATCGCAATGGCTTTCGCGAAATCAAATCAAGGGCAATTTCAGTAACCTATACTGTAAAGCCCATAGGATTCACCTTGATCATGCTCATAGAATGTATTAACTCATTGTCACATTCGTACATTTCAAAAGGCGATGGGCAAGACAATTTAAATTGCCTTACAATAGGTTGATTTTCAATAGGTTGATTTTTCGAAAGTCTTTGCGATCTTAAAAAATAGCTCGCAATTTTAAAGGGAGTATTCGTAACTCTTGCGACAGTTCCCCTGCTTTCTAAATTCTTAAGGCAGTGAGACTATTATCCCCATAGGCATGGAAGAGAAGCTGCATCATAATCAGCATCCCACCCTCATTATATACAATTAAGAAATTAGAAATGACTTAATACAAAGACTGAAGAAAGCAATGCTACATCTTAAGAACATAATTATGGAAATATATTTGCAAAGGAATGGTGTCGAATTCCCGATGCAAACGGACGTTTATGGGTCTGTGATTATCCTACCTGAGAGCAGCACTGAATATGGCCGAGGTAAATAGGCCTGGTAGCCCGGGCATCTTGCCAAACAGGTACATCACAAAATATGGCATGAGCTAAAAAGAGATAAGAACCAAACATTTCATAAAAATACAAGTAGGCCTACATGAACTTGCACAATGTATTGAAATTATGTGTACATCTACGGATAAATTGCATGTAGATCATTAAAACGAGTATATCCATCCGGTAAAGACATACTTTGTTTCCATGTGCATTGCAATATATTTCCCATGGACTGCACCTGATGGAATTAAAAATGACAGCATGAACAAAGCTCGCAGGCAGCTAAACCCGTGTTAATCTGAAAGTTACTGATGGAGACTCGGCTAGCGTTCGAATGTATTTCTAATGTAGAATTCGTAATGATGAATTTTCTTCACGCGGCTGTCCAATTCCCCTTTAAAACCCTTTACTATACAGTGCGTCCCAGAAAAAACGAAACCGAGAAGTATCGATGTTTTATCATAACTTAATCACAACCATAATTAATGAATGATACATATTAGGAAAGCTTAGAGTCTCCTCTTTCAGTTGATGCTACTCAGATGATGCATATTTCATGCATGAGTGATTAAAAGCAATTCGAAGGAAGGAAACCCAAAAGACATTTGGCGGGCGGTATCTGAATTTCGAAGAAAAATTCACATTTCCAGAAAGTTGTGTTTCTGCCCTTTCATATGACACCTCAATCAGGAAGAATGAGCGAGGAATAAAAAAGTTCTGTTTGTTTAAAGTAGCCCTTACATTTTCATAATTTTAACAAACGAACTCGTTTTCACTGGGTGCCTGCCGTATCAAAAAGCAGATTTGACAAAAGACTTAACTCCGTTTCGTTGACAATCAGCCGTAGACGAGAGTCTTCATGCATGGCTTATTGTCAACGAAACGGAGTTCGAAACTTCCGGGCACCTACTTCAATACATTTACTTTCCGACCAGCTTAGCAATGGCATCATCATGATTATTGTAATAACTCTCTAAATTATCGCTAGTATTAGCATAATTTTGGAACTAAAAGAAGAAAAATTGTGGTGGTAGTAATAGTAGTCATGGAAGTGTCGTTATTTGTTTATTTAATGTAACTATCCTTGACTTATTTATCCTTTCTTCTCCTTCTTCTTTTTCTTCTTTTTCTTCTATTTCTTCTTCTTGTTATTGTGATTATTATGATTTAGAATTAGTAGTAGTAGTAAAAAGTAGCAGTGGTATCATACGCGTCATCATCATCATCATCATCGTGCTTTGTAATTACAATATTTTCGTTTTATGTACCCTTATATTGGACAATTCTATCACAATTATAATTATCATCATTGTTATTCATATTATGATCTTTTTGTTTATTATTGTCATTATTATTATGATTATTATGCTTATCATTATTGTCGTTGACATCATCATCATCATCATCAGCATCATCATTATTATAAATGCAGTTGATATTTGTTTACAGTGCTGGAGGTGTTTCACAAAGACTAAGATTGACCTTAAAGTTGGACTTAACTATGGCAGGCTGTTCATGCCACTGTTTGCTCTCACCATTGTTGAAGAATGAAGTCCTAAATATATAACTTAGGTTTACAATGTAAGTAACTTATTTTCTTCAACAAAGAACTACCAACATATTTAAATTCTATAGATTTGTGACGCTTTTGAGAGACCAATGGTGAGAGCAACTAGTGGCATGAACAGCCCACCGTTGTTACGTCCAACTTAAAGTCGATCTTAGTCTTTGTGAAAAACTCCCCTGGTCTTTACCTGGTCTGATTTGGAGATATAGCCCATGGTTAGCGGGTCACATTCAGCGAAGTTAGCATACATGACGATGCCCGATATACATGCTGCTGATACAACAATTATCATACCAATTATAGCCATGAACAGGGACCTGTTAAGATTGTAACATAGTCATGATTGAACAAGAGTAAACGAGTAAACTTATATAATGCACGAAATCATTTCAAAGGAACACAGAAACATCATCATCTCAGAGTCTGCTTTAACATGCATACATTTTCTCCTCCGTACAACAAATCTCTTTGTTTTGCAAAACTCCTGTGTCAATCACAGAATCCATTGTTATAGACTGAACTAGTTTTGATGAGCGGGAATGTCAAATCCCTCTTTGCCATTTAATAATCGTACTCCGATTGTCATTATTGTTATCAAGCATTTTGTTTCTTCCCAGCCCCTTTATTTTGCGTGTCAAAAATACACCCTTTACTCGGGCGGTCGGGCTCCGCTCTGTTGCTCCTAAGCAATTATTGTAACTGTGACCAAGATGGGTCTTATTGTATTTTCATTTGTATTATATTTTGAAGTTACCCGCACACTTGCACTTCGTACACACACAAACGCACCAGCATCACACATGCAGTTGTTCATCCTCCAAATTTTCGGTACTTTACATAATACGTATCGTTAAATGAATTCGCACGCGCACACTCCCGATATTCTTGTCGACGATATAAACGAGAGCAAATACTACACACCCCAAGAATTCAAAAATTCATTTTCTTACAAACCAGACAATATTTCACTTTTACATATAAACTCCAGAAGTCTGAACAAAAATTTCGAATACGTTGAAAACCTTTTACACTCTTTAAATAATTTTGCATTTTCCGTCATTGGAATAAGTGAGACATGGTTACATCAGAATTCTCCAGATATGTTCAATTTGCCTAATTATAAGTTGATTAGGGCGGACCGCAAAGGAAGAAGAGGTGGCGGTGTTGCGTTTTATATTACACAAAACATAAACTTCAAAATCCGTTCAGATATTAAACTAACACAAGCAGAATCTTTATTTATCGAAATTAATAATTCAAACACCAAAAATGTCATCATAGGTTTGATTTATAGACCCCCTGATTCTAATTGTGATTTATTCTGTGACGAACTGGATTTTCATCTTCATAAAATAGGGGATGAAAATAAACACAATTTTATCCTTGGTGACTTTAACATCAACTTCTCACCCTCATCTGATAACAGTAACTCAACCAATTGTATGCAGTTGATGCATTCATACGGCTTTTTTTCGATTATTAATAAACCCACCAGAATAAATCCACATTCATCAACTCAGATTGACAATATTTTTTCAAACGTACATAACAACAAAACCATCGGTGGAATATTGTGTTCTGAAGTGTCGGATCACCTACCCATATTTTTAACTTGTGAATGCAAACTATCTGGCCGTAAATCATTTGATGAGCTATTATATCGCAAAGAATCCAAACGTAATATAGAATTGCTGAAACAGGATTTATTTTTCGAGGGATGGGCTGAGGTATATAGTGTAAATGATGTCAATACTGCATATAAACATTTTAGTAACAAATTGCAATATTATTATGAAAAGAATATTCCTTTAGGCAAAATGAGTAATAAGCGAAATAAACCCAGGAATCCTTGGATAACAAAAGGTTTATTGAAATCAATACAAACACGCAATCGCCTCTACAAATCACATTTACACAATCCAACTGACACTAACCTAAACACATATAAAATTTATCGAAACAAATTAACAAAACTTATCCGTACATCCCGTAGATCGCATTTTTCTAATAAAATAAAAAAGGCCAGTTCAAACACAACTGCAACTTGGAAAATTATCAAAGAGGTAATGGGAAAAAAAACAAATCCCCCACCCACGGATAATATCACATTAAATGGCACTAAAATACATGATCCTAGTCTTCATGCAAATTCATTTAACTCATTTTTTACGAATATCGGCCCTGAACTCGCCAGCAAAATTAATAGAACTCACGCTCACTTTAAAGACTATCTTTCCAATCAAAACCAAGAGTCTCTCTTTTTAAATCCGACAAATCCTAGCGAAATTATTAACATTACCCAATCTCTTAACAACTCAAAATCGCACGGTTTTGATAAAATAAGTATGTCTCTCCTAAAAGAAATAATGTATCCACTTGCAAAGCCTTTAACTCACATATTTAATCACTCGTTATCGCAAGGTGTTTTCCCTGATCTATTAAAACTAGCTAAAGTCAACCCCATTCTCAAAAAAGATGATCCTCACGAAATAAGTAACTATCGTCCAATTTCCCTACTTCCAAGTATATCCAAAGTCTTAGAAAAGATCGTTCATAATAGGCTACACAAATTTATCACTAAACACAAAATACTCAATTCAAATCAATATGGCTTCAGAAAAAATTACTCAACTGACTTAGCATTAATTCAAATTTATGACAAAATTACAAGTGCCATAGCTAATAAAGAGCATGTTATAGGTATATTCTGTGACTTGAGTAAAGCATTTGATACGCTCAATCACGCTATTCTACTCTCCAAACTCAGTCATTATGGAATTCGGGGTCAGCCACTCTTATGGTTTAAAGATTATTTAACAAACAGAAGACAATATGTTACATTTAATAATTATGATTCTGATCCTCTTTTAATTCAATGCGGTGTTCCTCAAGGCTCCATCTTAGGTCCACTGTTATTTCTTCTTTATGTAAATGATATTATCAATACATCCCCCCTTCTTTCTTTTATCTTATTTGCCGATGATACAAATATCTTTTATTCCCATAAAGATCTTAATATGTTAAACAATACTTTGAATTATGAAATTAACAAAGTATCCGATTGGTTTAAATCCAATAAACTTTCACTTAATACAAAAAAGACTCATTTCATGTATTTTAAACATCATTCTCATAATACAGAAACACCTATATATATTAAAATCGATGGTATGCTACTAGAGAAGAAAACTAATTCCAAGTTTTTGGGTGTCCTTATAGATGAAGCCTTGACTTGGAATGATCATTTACACCAAGTTACAATGTGCATTTCCAAAAGTATTGGAATAATCTCCAAGTTAAAGTTTCTTCTACCCCATGCAACCTTATTCCTACTATATAATTCGCTAGTTCTCCCGTATATAACATATTGTAATAGTGTATGGGCAAATTGTGGTTCGACAAAAATTAATTCTATTTTCAAACTGCAAAAGAAAGCCATACGTATTTGTACAGGTTCGCATTTCTTAGCTCACACTGATCCTTTATTCTATAAACTTAAAACACTAAAAATTTTCGATCTGAACACTACTCAAGTAGCAGTTATTATGTTTAAGTACATTAATAATCTGCTTCCACCATCCTTTGATAACATGTTTAGGTTTAATAATTCCGTTCATTCATACTCTACTCGCATATCTGGAAACTTCCATCTTACAAACCCCAAATTATCAATAACACACAAATCTGTTAGACATTCTGGCCCGGACATTTGGAATGATTTACCCGACAACATAAAGTCTTGTTCAACCATCTACTCCTTAAAAGCTACACTTAAACGACAAATAATACAATCATATGCTCCCCTCTCTTTAAATTAGTATAACAAAACCGTGACTTATTTATTCTTTATCATGCAACTGCTCACTGCACCTGCACTTGCACCGCACCCTCTTGGTCACTCAGTTTTTTCGAAGAGAGTTATGTCGCCAATTCTTTTACGAGGCCGCCATCCATTTCCAGCCTAACCGCTCACGATGGTGGTCTCCTGCGTTCCAAATTACCTCTCTAATTTATTGAAAATATTTCATATTTCTTATGTTATTGTATGCTTCGTACATGTTTATCGAATTATATAATTGTACATGATTTTTCATTTAATTACTTTTGTAAACATTGTATTCATTGTATTTGTTATTGTTCGAAATTTTGTACTTTGACTTTGAACTTGTATATTTTTGAACGCAGAAATAAAATCAATCAAACAAACAAAACAAACAAACAGAATTTAAAATTCATGAAAAATAAGGAGAGTCCCCAGTGTGGAGCCCTGTGGGACTCCACAATGAACCCTCTATTTATGATGAACAGAATAGGTATCACATTCTTGGAACTAATGTCTTCTGAATGGTCGGCAGATTTAATTTAACCTCTAACATTATGATATTATGTTCTTTTAAAGTTTGAAAGAAATATATATTGGATAACGTCAGTTAGAAAAAAGATGGATATATCTTGATAATTATGCCATGTTACTACACGTCTGATCATGTAGAATGTCTGTTAACAGTGTGTACAACAAATACGATTTGTAGGTATAATTCTAGACTTGACTTACAGTAAAGCAGTCCTTTCGGACCGACACGTGAGGTATCTCTGGACCTGTGCCTGGTTAACAGCGTACAGAGTGCTCCAGAAGAATGTTCCGCCTACGACAACTGTCCAGAAAGTATGGCGTACAGTCGGATCCGGGTTGAAGCTAGAATAAAAACACAAGAAAAGGGGGAAATCTTTTTCTTTCACTTGTATAATTCATCAAATGTCTAATTTATATGCATATACTTATTCGCGTCTTCTAAAAATCGGTTGATAACGTAATCTTTTATAAATGTCTTTTTTAGTTAGGCTGCTCACATTAAGCAGTCCTCTTTTTCCATGTCGCATTTATATCTCCCGAAACCTAGTGAAAATTTACCATACATTTTACCTGATTCAAGTTGTTTATCCGGAATGCTTTGCGGCCGGCTTATATGAATCTTTACTTTTATTTTAATGTGAAAAACATAGGCCCGAATTCACAGAAGAGGTTTGTCGATAAACCTTGCTTTATGTGCGTCATAATGACGCGTTTCGATGAGTTTCAGACCAATGTTGAGACAAACCTTGGTCTTAAACGCGTCAAAACGTGTCATATGACGCACATAAATATAGGTTTGTCTACAAACCTATATTTATGAATTCGGCCATTAACTTCCGACTTCAATGTGGCAATAACGACTTACTCCAAAATGTCAAGTCGCCCGCCCTCTCCGGCGATCCGCCAAGCCTCGTTGAAGCCGTCAACGTTCATTGACCCTGATATGATGACAGCCAAGAAACCAGCCATCATGACGGTCACTTGAAATGTATCAGTCCACAATACTGCTTTCATACCACCCTATATGGATTGAAATCATGAAAAAGATGGTCATGAATGATAACAAATGGCAGATGTCTTTAGACCAAGTTGGCAAACAAGGCGAAATGGCAATTATACCGGACTTTGAAAACGGCTTTTCACTGTGGTTTCTACGTCGGCCGTTACAAAAGACCTACCCCTGGGAGCTGACATTCATCCAAAACAGTGCAGTAACACCTGATGCTGTTTCCTTTAATTTGTTAGGGTGCTTTCGTCTGGTAGGGCCATGCCTGATTTTACATATAGTATACAAATATACGAAGCTGTGAGAAAGAATAGTGGAAATTATATATCTGAGGGGGGACTGGCAAAGTACTATTTTTTTTCCGAGGGGCGAAGCCCCGAGGAAAAAATAGTCACTATTGCCAGTTCCTCCGAAGATATATAATTTCCACTATTCTTACGAACTAAATGCTGGGTATATTTGTTTTATATCACTTCGTTACGATCTGAACGTTTGAGTTAATGAATGGCTGGCATATGGTTTTAACTTTATTCTTATGTCACCCACATTGGGCCGGGTATTGGAGAAGTTTGAATTTGTCAATTTAACCTGCGCACAATTATATTAACGCGCATTTAATGAGACGCGCTAATTGCGCATTATTTTTGACTGAACATGATGTGATGTCACAATGCTTTTCTACCTGAAAATCTCATAGAGCATGCGCAGTTCTGCCCATGAAAAAATAGTGGAAAATATTCGGAGCTCCGGCAGAGATTTGTTTCAAATAGTGAAATTATATTTTATCACGTGACCACCAATTGACCAATCATGTATTTAGAAAAGTTATGAATATTCATAGAAGGGATATAATTCCTTTTATATCATGCAATGTCGCCTCTCGCTAATATAATTGTACACTTCCACATTCTTTTATTGTGCGCTCCACACATTTATTGTGTTCTATGAAACTGAATTGTTTTGGGCTTTACTACAGCCCTTAAATATTGGGTCAAAATACTTACAATGGTCGTATAGAATGTGCAGACAATACCAATCGCTAAAACGGACCCCAAAGGTCTAGACCGCTGACTGTAGGAATAAAAGACAACATGTTACAACATTAGAGAACAACATAAATTCCGAGAAACCACGTAGCGTATTGGTTCTTAACCTGGTGTCTCCTGCCAGCCCAGCCACCCCCCCCCCTTCCGCGTGCCACCGGGGCCTTCTGTTTCAGTCATATATGGGGCAATACACGTATTTTCAAAAAAATAATAAATCACTAATCAAATCTTTTAAAACTAGCATTACATGAAAACGGAAGAACAATTATTGCCATTTATTAAAGCATTAATTTTTGTTTGATACAGTAGCAAAGGATCTTCAAAAATGGATGACTTTATCAAAACAAGTTTAGGGCACTGATAATGTTTGTTTCCTTGCACAACTAGAACATAGATTTTTTATAAAAATGCATGGCATTTGTTTACATTCAGAGCTACAAGAAAACTGCTTCTAACTGACTGACATAAATTAATGTATGTATACTACAAAGGAGGGTTCTAATAAATTATGACCATTGAGATAGGAAAAGGAATAGGAAATTATTAAGGAACTCTTTAAAATATTCTGGAATGTTTACCTTGGTTTAGGGCAAGCGCCGGAGCGTAGATGACAATACCGAGGTATAAGATCTGTAGGTAAAATGATACTACATCAGTCACATACAATGCAGATTACTTATAACGGGCAAATACTTCGAAAGCAGCTAATAACATGGAGTGGATAGTGCTTTCATCATCAAATGGTTTCCCATGTTTACAAAAGGTTTAAAAGACATTCTACAAAATAAATTATTTGTTGGTACATGTTTCCTGAAAAAATATGATGTGGATTCAATTTGCTTTTTCTTTTTGTGCCCTTTTTAATCTCTAGTAAATCCCCTTATCAAGTACGAGAAGTGCCCCTTTTTACTTTTCATACGTGCCCTCTAAACCTCCGATAATTGCCCTACACAAATCTGAGAGATGCCCTTTTTACTTTAACAACTGCCCCTAATGCCTCTTCCCCTTTTAATAACTAACACTTTTCAATTAACTCGGATAAATGTACCTTTTATTTTCACATGTGCCCTTTTCCTTTCTAATAAGTGCCCCATTTATTATGATAAGTGCCCCCACTATAAAAGTGCTTCTTTCCCCCTTCTCATAAGTGTCCCTTCTCATATCTGGTCCGTGTCCCTGTTCAGAAGCGATGAGTGCCTCTATTAATCTCTGATATTTTCCCTTTTAACAAGGATACGTGCCCCTTTCTAATGAGATACTTACCCCCTTTTCATAAATGCCCCCTTCCACCTGTTATAAATGGCCCTATTAAAATATGATGGGTGCCCCCAGGCGCGCCGGAAGCAGTTTGGGATTGGGGGGGGGGGGGGGCAAACATTCCAGGGGGCTCACATTCCAGGGGCAGTGACGTAATGAAAAAAAAAGTTCGGAAGGGGGGGGGGGGGGGCAGACGAAAAATCTGCATCACCACCAGTCTTACACGTTACATGCCGGTCCCGCGGAACGTTTTTCAAAGTGGAGTATTATCGATAAGGTAGAGCGTAAATTGGCGTGGGGTCCAGGGCATGAGCCTCGGCAGGGGGTCAAGGGGCTGAGCTCAGGGGTTTTAGGTATTTAATTACGGTTAGATAAGCATCCAGGGGCCCTCTTTAAGGCCATTGACGTGTTCCAAGGGGGGGGGGAGAGCCCCCAGAAGCTCAGAGGTTTTAATATTTAACTACGGTCAGATGAGCATCCCGGGGCCGTCTTAGGGCCCTTGGTGGGGTCCAGGGGGCAGAGCCCCCGGAAGCTCAGGGGTTTTAGGTATTTAATTACGGTCAGATGAGCATCCAGGGGCCCGCCATAGGGCCCTTGGTGGGGTCCAGGGGGCAGAGCCCCCGGAAGCTCAGGGGTTTTAGGTATTTACTTACGGTCAGATGAGCATCCAGGGGCCCGCCGTAGGGCCCTTGTTAGGGTCCAGGGGACAGAGCCCCCGGAAGCTCAGGGGTTTTAGGTATTTAATTAAGGTCAGATGAGCATCCAGGGGGTCGCCTTAGGGCCCTTGGTGGGGTCCAGGGGGCAGAGCCCCGGAAGCTCAGGGGTTTTAGGTATTTAATTACGGTCAGGTGAGCATCCAGGGGACCGCCTTAGGCCCCTTGGTGGGGTCCAGGGGACAGAGCCCCCGGAAGCTCAGGGGTTTTAGGTATTTAATTACGGTCAGATGAGCATCCAGGGGCCCGCCTTAGGTCCCTTGGTGGGGTCCGGGGGCGGAGCCCCCGTAAGCTCTGGGGGTTTTAAGCATTTAATTACGGTCAGATGAGCATTTTTTATACCTTATTTGTGACATTGGCAGATCACTTATTTTTGTCTCCGTCTTTCTTTCATTTTCTCTTTAACATACTTTTTAAAAAAGGAGGGGGGGGGGGGGGGGCTCGAGCCCAGCCACTTTGCAGACCATGACAGACATAAAGGCTTCTAAATAAGCGTATTTTCGCCTGACTGTAATTTGGGAATTTCTTATTTTCCAACAAAACGCATAAAAAGGTATGACTTACAAAAAAATGGAGAAAAAATGCCGGAAAATCATTTCACAACATTAACATTTGTAAATCACTTGTTTCGAATAAGAAATTACACCACCCCCCCCCCATCAGTACGCCAGCGTTCAGGGGCTCATGTCTTCTCACCCCTATAACAAAAAAACGGACACGCTTTCACATTCTCGCACAATATGTCCACGATATGCGCGTATCGCTATTATAGAGACCTCCATTGATAAGTGGCATGCGCAATGTTTATGAAATTTAATTCCTGTGAACTTACCTTTTTCTTTGAATGGAATTGTATATGTGATTTAATTCAGGTTTTTATTATTGTTACGTTCTTTTGGATTAAAAATACAAACCATGTTTACTCCTTTACTGCTTTTTTTTTTTTTTGGAGGGGGGGGGGGGGGCGTTTTGGGGGGGAAAAAATGCGTTTTGCCCCCCCCCCCCACTTCCGGCGCCTATGGGTGCCCCTTTCCCGTCGACAAGTGCCCTTTTTCATCCCTTGTGAGTGCCTCTTTTCAGGTGTAAGGATTGCCCCTTGTTCACCTTTGATAACTACCCTTTGTCATTTAACATGTGTTCCTTTTCTCTTCTACTAAGTGTCTTATCCCTTTCGATAAGGGTCCCCTTTTTCTCTCATCATTAAACTTACCCCTAATTTAACCCGTTGTCTACTGAATTATCTTATTCCCATAGGCTTAAC
>JAVYIG010013329.1:0-47995 GCA_035222895.1 Strongylocentrotus droebachiensis
ACTGGTGGTGGGCTTTCTACTTTCTTCTCTCACCCATCCATCTCTTGGTATGTAGTAAGAAATCACATGCTATTGTTATTAAAAAATTCTTTTCACAATTTCTCTTTCTCAAGCTCTGTTGAAAGCGGTGGTGGGCTTTGTGCTTTCTCTCCTTTCATCAGTCTCTCACTGTTTAGTAAGCATTCATGTATTTCAGTAAGCCTGTGTCTTCTTTAACTGTTGAACTACATTTATCCATATATATATCAAAATACATCTGTACTTCTGAAATTCCATTTTTTCTATGTTTATTCTATGTAATATTCAGGAACATGAATTGAGTATACTCTGTCTCACAGGTTTTGAATTTTTTAAATCACTAAAAAAGGTAACAAAAGACCTTTGATGCTAATGTAAATTTGGTACGACTATTAACAAAATCATTGTAATATGTCTTAACTAGATTGTGTCAACTTTACTAAAGCACATATATTATCATAGTGTTTTCCAGTATATACTTGCCTATAGATACTTATGGATTCTTTTAAATGTAGGCTTAAGCCTCTATATTCAGTGCCGAATTCCTTCTTCATGTTAGGTTGGCTGGATCGTACTGTGTTTATATTTGGGTGTTTATATTCTTCAAAAATACAGTGTTGTTTGATGTAAATGGTAAACAAAATTTCCAGCCTATAATTCAACAATAATCTTTGACTATCATTAAATTGTCGTAATGACTTGCTTTTACTTTGCTGTTGTCTCAATGTATTGTATATTATATTATAAGATTGACATGCAAAACTCAATCAAATCCTTTTAATACATAGTTGTTGTTCTGGTGAGCTTGAGACCGTGCACTCTTATATTTTTAGGTATCTTACAACGCTACTGGCTTCTTGGACAAGAACAGGGATACGCTTCCAAACGGAGTTACGACCATATTGCAGAACAGCAGCAATGACCTTCTTGCACGCATATTCCGAGGTTGGTTCTAGTTTTTTGGATTGCCCTTTAAAGCCCCACTGTACTACTTGTAGCTACTTGCTCCCTCTATATAGAAAACAATGCGTAATCGGTGACCATTGGTCCCCCATGATCCTCTTTTTCTTATGTTAATTGAGAGCTGAGTTAATGAGATAGCGACCTTTCAGTAACCTCGCTGAGTGGTCTAATCCCTTCCAGCCAAACTAGCTGTACAGACGGCCTTTAACCCCAATTGCAACCCAAGTCCTACCTATGTCTATGACAATGTAAAGCACAGATATTGCTAGAGCAAAAGTTTGATCATCATTGATTGCAAACTGTAAAATGAATCGTGTTATATGATGTAGTGATGGATTGTACTCTCTTGTAGACTCTACCCCATGTTCATCAATAACCAATTCCTGTAAATATAATTTAATGTGAAAAGTAATGGAGGAAGATGCATTACATAAAAGAAACTCTTGATACATTGAAGCACTGTAACACCTGTGTGCATGTGCATTGTTGTATACCCGTTTATAACCTGGATCAGTGACGACTCATGACTCAGTGACTTGCAATATCCCGTTGAAACGGATAGGTAGTATTTATTTATTCAATCTGTAATAGCAAATCGAAAAGAGAAAAAGAACATTTTACTTCATTGTTCAAACCATTTCCATGAACATAAACATACGACTAATAAATCAATTGACCATGAAATAGAATATCTATTATCGTAACAGTCATGCACCAAATAAGTTTAGTTTAGTGCTAGTTCAAATACCTGTCATAAGGCATAAATGCCAGCAAAGAACTAGGTTAAATTACTTTGAAAGAAATCTATATTGTTCAGACATTAACTTCGTGACCCTGCTTTGGTTCCATATGTAATAAATCAACAACTACATTACTATAATCAAATATATCTATAGCTTTCAAGATGTACTAATGTGCAGTACATGTACAAGAACGATGCACAAGAATGCAACAACTTCAATAAGTATACAAATAAGGACCCTTGCCAATTTGCCTGTCTCCAACCCAGAGAATTTAAACCAACAACAATATTATTACTTTGACCTATTTCACTTTTCACTTTACCTAAATAAAGTCATTTAACCCGTAAATATTGCCTTATGAATTAAACCTGTTCATATCAATATCCAAAAGAATGTATCCATTTATAGTTAGATCATCGACCACGCCCAGTGGAACTGGAATGCAACTTACAAATTGCATAAATTAACTTCAAATGATGTAAACAGCAATACCCAATATAAACAGCAATTCCTATAAAATACATCCTCATATATACCTGTTAGCATGAAATGCACAAATGCAATTCCCATTCATATTTCATTCAACTTTGCTTGAAGTTGATACACAGATTAAGCTTCACATAGATAACCGCATATTAAACATCAACGCAAACGCAACACACAGCAAAGTGAAAGTGCATGCACAACGACAACGTAACAAATTAGGATTTTGTGCCAACTGTTAAATAGCTCATAATTAGAGTTTATATTATCCAAAGTTCTCATTCTCATAAACTCACTTCGTGGCAGGACATTGCGAGTTTCAGTTCGTAATTCTGCATTCACAGACGGTAGAAAACGGGCTGCAGACGCAGCTCAACCCATCTTGCTTGCGGACTTGCTTGTAGTGATAAATGGCGATGTCGTCTAGCGAATACAATACATTAAAACATGCAAAGTGTTTTCCGAATTCCTGAAGTACACGCTTATCTTGTGCATAAATTACTGCGTCTTCCAAGTAACAAAAATACAAAGAAAATCATTTAATGGACTCGATTTAACGAAGTAAGTACATGAAACAAGTTACGTAAACCCTACCAAAAATCCTATCACATGAAAATGAAGGCGTCAATCAATCACTTGGCGAAACATAACCGGATCAACCAAACATTTAGTATTCATTTTTTATTTAAAACATTTTTATTGAATCAAACAAACATTAAAGTATACGATTACATCATCAGATCACATTCTTATCAAAGGAACAGTTTGATTTTGATTGTAAATATATGCAAGATAGGGAATATATTAAGACAAAAATGATAATAATAAAACATTGAAAATCAACATTAAAAAAATATATATACACCTTCTTGCTGTATGATAGTGATACGTTTGTTTGTAAAAACATACCATCTGTTTTGTGACCTTGCATTTTATTTGATTATTTTTGTTTACCACTATCCTTGAATATTTCTATAATTCATGAGATTCGTGGAAATTTATGTCAACCAAATAATTGCCTAAAGTAAGCAGGGTATCTTATCATGTGAGGTCCCATGCATTTATACCAGATGGTACAATGAAATAGATGGTCAGCAAAACTATTTTGATATTTGGTCTGCGAGACAAAATCAATCACAAAGTCATACGCCAGAAAACAAAGGTTAAAGACATCATGGAGAAAGTCAGAGAATCAAAGTGGGAGATGGGCTGGGCATATAGCAAGACTTCAGGACAATAGATAGACAAATCGTTTAACAGAATGGCAACCAAGGACGGGAAAGAGAGAAGAGGAAGGCAGAAGAGGAGATGGAGAGATGATCTAATCTAACATCATACATGGGAACGGCCGCGTGGACTAGGATAGCTAGAGACAGAAGATAATGGAAATGTTATGAGGAGGGCTTTGTCCAACGTCTGGATGAACTGTAGCCTGATAGAATAGAATAGAATAGAAGCTCTAAAAGGGCTAAATACTTCATACAATGATCAGATAAAGTGAGATCTTACATGTGGTTAAACTAACAAATGAGACAAAATAACTTGGACTGGGCTTTCTGTTTTACAGACTTTCAATTAATTCAATTGATTGTTTAATTGTCACCATTGACATGAATATTAGTATATATGAGATCTGTCTCATTGGAATTGTGCCGGGAGAATAAAAACCTAAAGTAAGGTAAAATTTGTTAGTATTTGAGCTTTGCATTCATAATTTCCACAATAAAGGCATGATTGAATACTGACTGAAGGTGCAGCCATCCTAGGACATAGATGGCGCTGGTTATGTTTAGGTCTATTAAAGTGCTGGCACCCATGATATCCTAGCAATTAGAAGTTATATATGAGAAATACAAGCAATGGAGAAAAAAATTGATTAATATTTGCACCCCTAAGATTTTGTTTGTAACTAGGGAACGGTAATGTGATAATCTCCCCAAACGATGGAAAGGGGGTATTGCAATCTCAAACTTTTCTTACAATTCATGATTGGGCCACTTTTCTTGAAGATCAATTACATATGCGACCGTAGGTTTATCATAGAAGTCTGCCTAGAATTCCTATTTGACAAATTCCTTAGTGTCCCAGTCCTACATAGTCATGGAATAATATACTCCTTATATACTGTACTAAAAATTATTTAAATAGCATAGGTTTATATGATTTTTATTCATGATGATGGCATACATGTTTTTTATTCTTTAAAAATCTTTATTTCCAATTTATTTTAAAAAAGCAAAAATAATATATACATTATGATATAGATACAGAATAACAACATTATTTACAGAGATATGAACAAATTTTTAAAACTGTAAAAAAAGACTAACTACCGTATACAAAACCAAGTAGGTTTAATACTCAGAGTCAAGTACAAACTTGACAAATGCACAACAAAATTTAAAGAAATGAAAAGGAAACATTTCCCAGTAAAAAAACAAATTAGGGCTCTGAAAATTGCACATACCCATGTTAATTCCAATAACAATATGATATGAATAATTGAGTATTTAGGATTTCATAAATACCTGTGTTAGTTAAAAAAACAATATAAAAATAATAATAGTAATAATAGGCATTTTCTATAGCGCCGTCTATCTAGAAATTCTATTCGAGGCGCAATTATTATTACCCCGGCTTTAGCCTAGCTGCCGTATACAGCGCTCCAGCATTTCAAGGAATTAATTCCTGCCAGGTACCCATTTAAATCACCTGGGTTGAGTGTGGCAAATGTAGATCAATGTCTTGCAAAGGACATTAGTGCCGCGGCGGGACTCGAACCGCAGACCTTGTGATCAACAGTCCGACGACGTATCCACTCGACCACGACACCTCTATATGAATAATTGAGTATTCATGATTTGATGAATACATATGTTTTTTTCAAAAACCAATATGGTACAAATAATTGAGAATTATGATTTCATGAAAACATATGTTCATTTAAAAAACAATATGATATAAATAATTGAGTATTTATGATTTCATAAATACAGGTACTATCACCAGGACAGGAACCTAGCTCTCCAGAATAGGCTGAGCAAGAAACGATCTAGGAAATCTCTCAAAAAGGTAAGGAAAATCAGCATACATGTATATTAAGTATGTTAAAGATATAGACCAGTTATGGTCATGCGATTGCATTGTGAAAGAAACGTTGTGGAATTGATCAGAAAGGTTGATCATCTAGCATATACGTATTGGTGTGTACTGCAAGGTTCTGGAATCATCAAAATGATAAGAAATTTGGCACAGTCTTCGTAAAGTTACAAACACTGTACACAGAAATATGTATATGGGACTTTACGCACACGTGCGTTTATCTCTCACATGCCAATAGATAAACTAATTTACCAAATATATCAATTAGTAGGCGGTTTCCCCGCAAATTCGTTATCATCATGTATTAGTCAAAACATATTCTTTCACATGATTGGTAATATTAAAGAGCTTCCATTTCATTTTTTGAAATTGGGGGCGTTTCCAATACTGGTCTTTACCTTTAAGTGACAAATATAGTTGCTCATACAATTATCTGCAAGGTCCGCTCAAAGTTGTATTTCCAAATTATTGTTCATGATGTGGTACTTGACACTTCATGGAGTAATGCCTGTAGCAGCTCACTCAGGAAGCTATACTGGGATGGTAGGTGAGGCAAATAGCTGCAAGCAGTGCCATGAAGTGTAGAAATGGTTTGGAGACAAAGCAGTTTATATACGTGTACAGTAAATTATGCTAGTTCAAGTGCAATTAAAAACCATGCCAGTAAACTTGTGAACTTACTTGACTGTGTTAAAAATGACTACATGAATGTATTTGCATACTTTTACAATTCAAAGATGAAAATAGGCCAGGAAAAATAGCACAAGATGCAGCTGATTGGTATATTTATTGATTCAATACTATGCATTAGAATATTAAAAAGAACTTGAACTGGTATTGTGTTTAAATCCTAAGTGCTCGAGGTCACAGGCCCAGATTAATACAGAAATTGCATCATGCCTTTTATCTTCCATTCTTGCAAACATTAAGCCCTTTATGTAGTATTAATATTTGGTTTGCAGATATCATATACAGTATCTGTATCTGTTATAGAATGAGAGCACAAATCATGTTGAACTTCATAAACTAGGGTAATTGCCATGATATTTATTTCTATTCTAATCATACCCTGATTTCATAATACCCTGGCCTGTAAATTCATATGATTTTGTTTTAATATGACAGAGAGGAGGTCCTAAGGGGACAGTCAAGAAGATCACTGTTGGTGCACAGTTCAAGGTATGATAGCTTTGATTAATCCTTTGAATGCTTTCTCCTCTGTTTTCATGAGCGCTTGCTTGCCACAGTGGCAGTTTTGCACAAAACACTCGGTACCCATTGATGGATTATTGCTTGGAGCAACACAGTGTCTTGTAAGATACCCATTTCCAATCTTGATTAGGTCTAAGACAACACTGTTAAGAGTGGTATAGAATAATCTTGCATTGGTAACAGATAAATAATCTTGAAGCCTTTGAAGTTATTTGTATGGCATATAATGAGTTAGGGCTCGTTCAGATACTTGGTAAACCACCGCAAAAACAACAAAAAGCCTCCACACTTTTTTAAAAACGTGTGAATGGGTACCAAATGTGGATACTACAGTTCTTACACATAGTCACTTGCACAATTAACGCTGGCATTCAGGGTGCAGCCGCAGAACTGGAAGCGCCTTAGTCACCAACCTATCCCAGAGTCCATTTTAAATGGGGCCTAAAGGGGTCCGGTAACTTTGTCTTAGATCCTTTAAAAACATCCTGGATTTAGCTCATGCTGCAATGATAATTATAAACCTTTAGGTCAGTCAGGAACCCGATGAATTTTACAAGCCGATCGCCCGTCTGATTATCAAGTTATTTATGATTGAAAATCGAAATAAAATTTTGCGTTTTTTCAACGGTTTTCATAACACTACAGTCTATTGGGGAAAACAAGTATGGTAAAATCGGTCACTCAAAGGTTTTTACTTTTTGATGCACTTCTTGATCATATTGAAGCTTCAATATACCATATCACAGACACTGATAACACGTCGGGCCGTGCATTTCAGATTTAACATTGTTAAACGATCCCTTTAACATAACATACATATATTTTCTATATATTGGCAATAGCGAGAACCCTGCTTGACTTCTTCTGCATCAGTGTTGATGTTTACCATCCATCTGTCTTTATCTTGCAGACATCGCTAGCCATCCTGATGGAGCTTCTGAACAAGTCCAATCCTCACTTTGTCAGATGCGTCAAACCAAACACTTCCAAGTCTGCAAGAAACTTTGATGATACGTATGTCACGGCACAGGTTAGTTAGTCTAGGTCTAGTAAAGGGCACATTAGAAGTAGATTCTTACTTCAACGGGTTTAGGCCTTTAAAAAAAAGATTGTTGTATTGCCCTTTGCGACTGACCCCAAATTCTTGAAACCTATGGTCGGCTTTTTACAATTTTTTTTTTTTTTTAAACCGTTTTTTTAAAAGAAAAAAATGTATTAAACTGAGAAATATCAGCCCAAAGAGGAGATTTCCAACCAACCGACCCATGTTTCGGCACCTAAAGGGCAATACAACATCTTCTTTTTTTTAGGCGTAAGGGCATTGTGTATAACACAAGTACAAACAAATTTAGATTTTAGACTTAAACACATTTCATGACTTTCCATGTGCTATGTAAATCTATAAAAGGAAGTCTACCCTGACATCATTTTGGTTTCAATCATAGCATAACAATGAGAGAAACAGATCAGTGAAAGTTTGAGGAAAATATGTAAGAGGATATGACAGTTTTGACAGATCATACATTCACAATGCACAATAACTGGCAATTGTAGTTCTCCTTCAAGCAGAGTTCTCCCTTCAGTATTTTTTACTGGTAATAAGGCCTAAAAGAAAAAATTGATGACTTGGCGTAACGGGTCACTGAAAATTAGGGTAGGTAGGGCGATTTTTTTTTTGTTTTTTTGTTGTGTTGTTGTTGTTGTTGCTTATATTTGCATACATGAACATTAGCCATCATACACATACATACATACAGTGGCGTAGATAGGTCCTCAGACCTTGGGGATGATCTGATGAGGGGGGTAGACCACAATATGTTCAAATAACTCCACGCACACACACACACATATATGGACACACACACTGTGTGAGCAAAGTGAGCAAGAAATTGTTGAAATCTTGATCACCTTGGGACCTGGGGGATGCATACATACACCTGGCCCCCCCACCCCCCCCCCCCCCCCCCTGCATACATACATGTACATGTACATACACCCTCATGCACATAAAATGCAAACATACGAACGCATTTAATAGTGACACTGTTTCAGACAACAGCAAATCAGAAAACGGACCACAGTTTTCCTTAGATGCCTTGATGTTCTTAACCACAAAATTATCAGCGGCCAGATCTTGAACGATTTCTCCGATTGTTGCTTCAATGTCCACCTTCCGAAGAACGCTGAATAAAACTGTGAGCACCAAATTTACCCGTGAACTGACACCATAGGACGCCATGTTGGGGATACAATCGCCTAGCGGTACTATGGCGTACCTGCCCGCTGCACTCGGCGCGCGAGCTGGCCCAAACACGGCGCGGCAAAGCCCAGAACGAAAGCAACAAACATCCGGGTTTTCCCCACTGCGATATCGATATTTACGCAATCGCAATCGGATCAAAAAAAATTAAAAAGCGTAGGGTCGGCGATAAAATAGGGTCGGGCGGGTTACGCCAAGTCATCAATTTTGTTTTATAGGCCTAATTCCATTACTATCCAAAATGCATACAGTGAAAATAATAACCAACCTATACACTACAAATACACTTAAGATGTACTGTTAAAGATTGTACTGTGTGCACTAATTGACATTAAATGACAAGTGCTAATCACAATACAGGTATTTAGCAGTCAGCTCAATGGTATGGGTCTGATCCCACCGCACGCTGCCTCCACAATATTAAAAACGACTGCTAATTTCAATATTCAGGACTTACATTTTTTTACAGCATTAACTCAGGCTACAAGATGCCAGCCCAAAAAGAGATAACAGTCATCACTTGAACATACACTAACTTAAATTAAAATTATTCCCTCAGAGGGCAGCATAACACTTTGGTGAATGGCCGAACAATTTAATCTTATGTAAATTTTACAAACATTTGAATCAAATGTATAAATATCTTGTAAAATTGCCAAAATCACTTTTTTGAATATTTGACGCATGTAAAATCAATCATTTCTGAGTGACATTGGTGTTTTTGATCTCTTCAAAGTAGACTTTCAAGATTATTTAGCTCTCATCCCCAGAGTGAAAAAATTACACTTCACATTGTACTTCACATTTTAAGCTAACTCTGATTGAAAATATGCCTAAGAATTGTCTTTCTTTATCCAAGCAATACATTATAGATGGACAACTGATTTGAAACATTATCTGATAACTACAGATTTGCATTGAGACATATATTCAACTTTCCTTTCATTGAAAGAATATCACCATCTGGATTAGTATACCATTCTCCTTGACATCTACAGGCGACTTTATCCCTTACACTAATAATGAAATACAAAACACATTGGTTTTGATCATCTTCCCAACATTGGACATCAATGTCATCGCCTGCATTCATCTCTCCAACATATTCCACAGAGAATGTCTTTACATTATAGTATGCAAAATCTTGAGAGAATTTGCTGAAGATATTACCTTGTAATGCAGCTAGGCTGGCACCATCATGGCAATACCTAAAGCATACTGATTGGTTTACATGGATATTCGAGTCGGTGTCACTTGGTAGAGCTTTGGTGGTACATGTATATGTAAATGATTGTTCCCTGCTTGGAGTGATCTGTGGAAAGGTGAATCTTTGGGGTGGGTTCTTGGATGTCGATGCTCTGTACTTGTCTGCACCTTCGGCAGGAAGCTTGATCGGTCGTCGTGAAGCTAGACTGACCCGTACTACCTGGCAGAAGCTTTGAGCGAGTATCTTGCCCGTCTTCTGGCAGTATGTAGCAGCATCGAGCCAGAAAGAGGTCTTTCCCACATAACTAATTTTAATCTTCATGCTCCATGGAAAAGACACATCTGCTCTGTCATAAAAATCTGGAGATATTTCCAAAGTCTGGTAACACATAAAAAAACTTATCCTGGAATCAATCTGAAAATCTCTTCTCAAAGTGAGGCTTATCATCGTCCCCTGACCCGACTCAAAGTGCTTGACTAATCTCCAAACATCCACTTTCGCTGCAAAGAAATAAACAAAACTACAAATGTTTGGTTATTTAAGGAATGATGATTACGCAGGGCTCCACATTGCAGAGGCCTTATATGTTCTTTGATACACAATAAGGGCCTAAATTCTTGTATTCATTTTCAAGAACTGTTCCCTTGATAAAGTGATACATGAATTTTGTTTACCACATTTCTACCAGAAACATGCATGTCTCCGTTAGTGATTGTGATAGCTCTAAGGCCCTTGAATGATATTGCATTATGAAAACAGTGAATGAACATGTATAATAATTAATAATTACAGTGCTCATATAGCGCCTAACACTTACTTTGTCAGAAGTCTCTAAGCGCTCTACAATAATGCAACATAATTACCCTGGCTTTAGTAGCGTTTCAAGGCATAAATTCCTACCAGGTACCCATTTACTTCACCTGGGTGGAGTGTGGCAAATGTAGATCAATGTCTTGCCAAAGGACATTAGTGCAGCGGCGGGACTCGAACCGCGGACCTTGTGATTGACAGTCCGGCGGCGTATCCACTCGACCACACCACCTCTATGTGTATGTGAAACATCTTAATGTGAAATTGTGAATAAAGATCAATATCGATGCCCAGCTGCAATTTTTCCTTATAAACAACGATAGTGTCCTTGGGTGGTATTCTGAACATTGTTGTAAGTTTTGTGTTATCTTTTGTTGTATCTTCCAGAGATAACACAGCGCTAATATTGTTGTAAGTTGGTAGTCTGAACATCATTTTATCCCTGTGTTATCTCTTGAAGGACCGCCTCTATCTTATCTTTGACCACTGTTGACACGCCCATTTGTATGGACCCTACCAATCAAAATCTGTTTCATGTACCGTATTTGCCGGCGTAAAGGCCGCAGTATTTTTGGAAGAGAAAATATCAAAAAGTCGGGGTGCGGCCTTTACGGCGAAACAGAAAAAAAAAAAAAAAAAAAGTCAAAACCAGCACGAATTTGTACATATGGGACTAGATCTACGAACGGTACAATAACTATACATTTCCACACATCTTACCAACAATTTTATCTTGCATTGTTGACATGAAGACGAAAATAAACTTCCAAAAACAACATCTGCCGATAGATTTTTATCTAAGTTTGTGCCAATGCATTGCAAAAGTAAAAGAAGGGCCCGTTTAACGGAGGTTACGCGAAGCATCCAGCACGCGAAGTCGCCATTTTCAATCCATTTCAATGATTACATCACAGAAAACTGCAGTGTATGGTATCAGTGCGTGATGGCCGAGCGGGTTTAAGGCTGTGATTTTAGTCACATCAACATTTGTACGCAAGAGATCGAATCCCGACTTTGGCAAAAGATTTTTTTTTTTTTTTTTTTTCTTCTTCTTTTTTTTTTTTTTTTTTTAAATGTCAAAATCGGGGGTGCGGCCTATACGGCGCTGCGGCCTTATCGCCGGCAAATACGGTAAGCATGATAAGTAGGTCAACCAATAGGAATACTTTATGCCATATCTGAAGATGCGCTTAGCGCATACTAATCTTATTTGAGCACTTATTACGCGTATCATCATATGCGCTGTCGGCATGTGGATCATGAAGACAAATCAGGCTTTCACTATATTGGTTAAGATGAGAGCATTAAAATCTTCATATCCTAGCATGTAATTTCTTTAAAAATTCTCATCTGTGATTTTTCCGGTCAACACACAATCTTCTTCTAACTTGTCTATTGGCACGAAGTTGGTTCTGGGCAAGAAATATTGCCGCAATTATATCACTACGAAAGATACAACAAGCCCCTACCTGTTGTAAATATTGTTGTAAATACCATGCAAGATAAGATAAGATAAAAGATACAACAATTTTCAGAATACCAATTATCTTGTCATATTATCTCTCGTGCGCATATGCAAATGAGGATTATGCACCATTTTATTACTAATAAGCACAATTACAAGCGCACAAAATTTTGAACGCAGGCGAAAAACAAAACAGGCGAAAATACAACAAAAGTTACAACAATGTTCAGAATACCAACTTTATCTTATCTCCAAAGATACAACAATATTAGAGATAACACAGGGTTCAGAATACGGCCCCTTCTATTTATTTTTCTTTCCGCATATTGAAGCAAAATTACATAAAACTGAATCATAGTGATAGGGAAAATGATTTGACCTTCCCCCACCCCCTAACTCAGCTTATTCTCGGTTGCGTACCAAACTACCAGGGGGAGTTCTCAGGTAGGTTTGGACGGAGATGTGCCGCTCAAGCCTCGAAATCCCTACCCATGTTTAAGGGTCAATTTAGAGCATTTTTTAAATAAAGGCCCATTTTACATATTTTTGGAAATTTTGAAAAAACGGACCCATGTTTAGGGATATTTCAGGATCCAGGATAAACCCATTCTATTCGAAAAATAGACTTTCTATTTTAGTCTAAAAAAATTGACTGATTTTCATTAAAATGGGTGCTCAAAATTTTGATAATTGTACTCCAATTGTTTCAAATTTCAAAACTTAATTAAAAAAAGTAATCACAAAGTGCGGCAGCTTTTTTGTATTGCCCAAGTTATTGAATTGCAAGCTCGGCTTCTGCCGAACCTGCTAGAGCATGCTGCCAAGGTTTGGCTTCTGCCGAACCTCACACAGCACGCTGCCAAGGTTTGGCTTCTGCCGAACCTGCCAGAGCACGCTGCAAGGGTTCGGCTTCTGTCGAACCGGCCAGAGTAGGCCGTCAAAGTTCGGCTTCTGCCAAACCTGCCAGAGCATGCTGCCAAGTTTCGGCTTCTGCTGAACCTGCCAGAGTAGGCCATCAAAGTTCGGCTTCTGCCGAACCTGCCAGAGTAGGCCGTCAAAGTTCGGCTTCTGCCGAACCTGCCAGAGCATACCGCCAAAGTTCGGATTCTGCCGAACCTGCCAGAGCACGCTGCCAAAGTTCGGCTTCTGCCGAACCTGCCAGATTAGGCCATCAAAGGTCGGCTTCTGCCGAACCTGCCAGAGAATGCCGCCAAAGTTTGGCTTCTGCCGAACCTGCCAGAGCACGCTGCCAAGGTTTGGCTTCTGCCGAACCTGCCAGATTAGGCAGTCAAAGTTCGGCTTCTGCCGAACCTGCCAGAGCATGCTGCCAAGTTTCGGCTTCTGCTGAACCTGCCAGAGTAGGCCATCAAAGTTCGGCTTTTGCCAAACCTGCTAGATTAGCCCGTCAAAGTTCGGCTTCTGCCGAACCTGCCAGAGCACGCTGCCAAAGTTCGGCTTCTGCCGAACCTGCCAGATTAGGCCGTCAAAGTTCGGCTTTTGCCGAACCTGCTAGATTAGCCCGTCAAAGTTCGGCTTCTGCCGAACCTGCCAGAGCACGCTGCCAAAGTTCGGGTTCTGCCGAACCTGCCAGATTAGGCAGTCAAAGTTCGGCTTCTGCCGAACCTGCCAGAGCACGCTGCCAAAGTTCGGCTTTTGCCGAACCTGCTAGATTAGGCCGTCAAAGTTCGGCTTCTGCCGAACCTGTTAGATTAGCCCGTCAAAGTTCGGCTTCTGCCGAACCTGCCAGAGCACGCTGCCAAAGTTCGGCTCCTGCCGAACCTGCATAACCACCCTGCCAAAGTTTCCTCTGACAAAAACTTCTCATTCCTCCTTACATCATCCCAGCGTTTCTTTGTAGTGCAACTTTCTTTCAATTCTGGGGGAAAAAGGCATATACTGTTTATATACATGTACTAAAGACATATAATATGTATGCAGTTAATTGAAATCATTATGGTACTCTTTGCAATTTTTTTGGCCATGTGTGAAGGTAGGAATTAAATAACAAATGATGTTAGGCATATCTGTCCTGAAATTATATTCTGCTACTCGGTTTTAACTCGGAAAGAAATTGTCTACTGAATGTATGAACATAGACATCTGTAGCGGCAAAATAACATCCATGTATATTAATGATTATTTCTGTTTATATTGTATTTGCCCCTTTAAGATGACCTGATGGGCTTGTGCAACACTATGCCTATTCGCAATGTCCATGTACCTTATTGTATATGTACATGTATGTATTCCATGGGCACTTCTAGCTGGTCCAGCAATGTTTAGGTTACCCCTGACCTGTCTGACCCCTGGGTTCACATTGTCCACATGAAGACATGTCATGTATATATTGGGGCATTGGTAACTGTGTTGCAGGGTAGAGTGAGCACCTCTTGTTACAGAGTGAGCTGATGAGCATGCAACTTCAGATTTTATGTTGAATTGGGGTTAAAAAAAAGAAAGTTGCTCTGAGGGAAAGTAGAAAAATTATAGTGGATTGGTGAAAATTTGACGGAAATTAGACAAAGAATAACAAAAGTTATGATTTTAAAAAATTGTAATCACTACACATAAGGGAATCTCAAATTGGCAAACTATAGTCATTCGACTGTGACGTATTCCCTGAAAACTCTCCCATTTGTTGTACGCTAACATATCATTAATTTCCAGTGTTCTCCTAAACACCTTTTCACTCTGGGTAATATTCAAAATATATATGGATTGCATATGTACATGTATGATGTTAGGGGTCCTGCAATAAACAAGAAATCTCTATCATACATTCTGAAAAATGATATTTTAGTCATGTTTGGTATTGGAACAAATGACAGGGTTGTACCGGCACTATATGTCATAGTGGCATTACCGATCCAGCCAATTTGAAACTCCCATCTGTAAAGTGATTGCATTCATTAAATGTACAACTTTCAGAAATTCATAGCTATCGTATTATTTGTCCAATTTCGTTGAAAATTTCACCAATCTGCTCCTATGATTAGTCGCTTTTCCCCAGAGCAAGTTGCTATAAAGGTAGGATTTCCCTTTAAACCTTAATGTAGCATCTTCATAAGAGGGTTTTTTAATATCAAACTCACTCGCGTTATTAATTAGGTAGATTAGTTTTGGACTGATCCAATCATGCCATCTATGATAGTATTTTTTCCCATATTCCTCCTCGCATCATCCCGTTTCTTGTATATAGTACAACTTCCTTTCAATCCGGGGGAAAATCAAAGGCATGCACTGCATTTATACTAAAGACATATAATTTGTATGGCCATGTGTGAAGGTAGGAAGTAACAAATGATATCGGCATCTGTCCTGAAATTATATTTTTCTACTTGATATTAATTTGGAAAGGAATTGTCTACTGAATGTATGAACATAGATGTCTGTATTGACTGTAGGGGCAAAATAACATCCATGTCCATTAATGATTATTTCTGTTTATATTGTATTTGCCCCTTTAAGATGACCTGAAAGGCTTGAGCAACACTATGCCTATTCGCAATGTACATGTACCTTACTGTATATGTATGTGTTATGTCTTTATGTGTTCTATACGAGTCAATAAAGTAGCCAAGTTAGACGTGATGTTCAGGTTTACTGTGTATTTATTTACTCCATGTTTGTCGGGTTGTCTGCGGAGTGATACGTGCATGCATACGTTTACAATTGGTGCGTAGTGTGTTACATGTGAATACGCATGATGAAATATAGTTCTGATCATAAGATATAACATCCCCCCTTCTAATAAAAATAAGCCTTTCTAGGTTTATCTTTAAAATGAGTTCCTGTAAGATGAAATAGTTCAATGAGTTCAAAAGTTCAGAGTTTGTTGTGTCCTGTTAGACTTTGGTAATGTAGATTTTGCGAATAGTCCTAAAATCAGCTCCTGACTAACTCAACTTTAATAACTTTGTGATAACACTTATCAAAAATGTAAAAGAATGAAACAGCCTATTTTAACATTATTGGATTGACAGAGCGAGGGTGACAATCCTATAGCAGATACCGTGGGATTATTCTGCCCACATTATAGTAATCTGCTTCCTAACATGAAAACTCACTAAAAACACTATTTCTATAAACACTATTGGATTGCCAGAGCGAGGGTGACAATCCTATAGCAGATACCATGGGATTATTCTGCCCATGACTTGGTAATCTGCTTCCTAACATAACTAGCCTATCTGCTTCCATCCTCTGTGCTTGATATTTCTTTTCCAAAACTAGCGGTAACGCGTTGGTGGCAAGATGTTGCTTCTCCACCTAGTTGACTGTGTTGTGGTCTGCGGTGCCTGTGGTGTTGCTGTAGCGCTTGGTTGTTGGGATGAATTCTGTCCAGAGGTTGTCCCTTGTTGTGGTGTCATCTGGTTGGTGGTGCGTGTATTGTTAGCGTTGTCATCTATTGCAGGTGCTGTTGTTGTACTTGCTGCGGGAGTTGCAGATGATGCTGTTGGTGTTGCTAGTGGTGTTGTAGGTGTTGCTACTGGAGTTGTAGGTGTTGGGCGGATGTGGACCCGGTTTCGTCTCAGCTGCCTGCCAGTCTCCGTCTCGATGATGTAGGACCTTGGAGTTTCGGCTTTGCTGATGATCTTTGCTGGGATCCATAATTTGGATATTGGGTCTTGAACGTGCACATTTTGTCCATCAAGAAGCTCAGGTAAGTTTTGTGCATGTTTGTTGTAGTGCCTCTGTCCTTCTGCTTGGGCTGCTTCTAGCTTGGCTCTTGTCTCCTCTTGGTCAATAGGACCTTGAATCCTTGTTGGCAGAGTGGTTTTGTACTTCCTGCCATTCAGCATCTCTGCTGGGGATTTCATATCAGCCTTCAGTGGTGTTGCTCGCAAGGACAGAAGTGCCAGATGTGGATCTTCTTTCATTTCTCTACACTTGATCAGTGTTTTCTTTGCTGTCTGCACTTGTCTTTCCACAAACCCATGGCCTTTGGGATAGTATGGTGAGGAAGTCGTAATCGTGAACCCATACTCAGTGGCTAGCTTCTTGAATTCCTGAGAAGTGAATTGGGTTCCGTTGTCACAGATAATCTGTTCTGGTATCCCTTGTTCTGCAAATAATCCTCGAGCCACAGAAGTTATTGTTGTGGCTTTCAAGTCCTTCACCTTTCTCACGAATGGGAATTTGGAATAGTAGCAGACCAATATCAAATACCATTCTTGGTTTTCTGTGAACAGATCTACTCCTATGGTCTGCCATGGCCTGCTTGGGATGTGACTAGGTATCATCTCCTCCTTCTGTTGAGAGTTTCTGTACTTTTGGCAGGTGTGGCATGCAGTTACCGTTTTTTCTATGTCCTTGTACATGCCTATCCAGTACACTGCTGATTTTGCTCTGAGTTTGCATTTCTCCATACCTAGGTGTCCCTGGTGGATCTTAGTAAGGATCTCTTGTTGCATGGTTCGGGGTATGATTATTCGAGATCCTGCCATCAGTACTCCATTCTCCACTGATACGTCATCGCGGATGGCCCAGTATTCTCGAATGAGGGGTTGTACTTGGTGTCTCTTCTCTGGCCACCCCTGCGTGACTGTCTGGGCGAGTAGCTGGAGCTCCTCGTCTCTGCTGGTTTTGTCTCTGATTTCGTCCAGCTTGTTGTTTGTCACACTCACAATGTGATGGATCTTAACACTCAGTCCATCCATCTCATGTTTGTCATGTGGTGACAGTCTGGATAGAGCATCCGCCAGTAGTAGGTCCTTTCCTGGCTTGTAGGTGATGCTGTAGTCATAGCTCTGTAGTCTCAATAGTAACCTCTGCAGCCTGGCTGGTGCTTTAGTGAGGTTCTTTCTGTCTATCTGCTCAAGAGGGCGATGGTCAGATTCAATGATGAAACTTCGGCCATAAAGGTATGTATGGAATTTTTCACAGCCGTATACTACAGCTAAGAGCTCTCTTTCGATGTTTGCATACCTTGTTTCTGCTGATGTGAGAGCTTTCGATGCAAAGGCTACAGGTCTGCCCTCTTGCATCAATGCTGCACCAACTCCTTTCATAGAGGCATCAACCTGCAATACTACTGGTTTGTGTCTGTTGTAGTACTGCAAAGTTGTCTCTTTGCTGATGAGTTGCTTGATTGCATTCAAGTCCTTGGTGTGTGAAGCACACCAAGCATATTCAGCGTCCTCTTTCATCAGTTCTCTGAGATTGGCAGTGTGATCGGCAAGCTTGGGTATGAAGATACCCATGTATTGGATGAGACCCAGGAAGCTTCTCAGCTCTTTCTTGTCTTTGGGAGCTTCAATGTGGTTGATCGCTTCCACTTTTGCAGGATCTGGCTTCACTCCGTTTGCAGAGTAGATCAACCCAAAGAACTTGCACTCATCCTCTTTGATCACACATTTATCTACGTTGAGCTTGATGCCTGCTCTCCTGGTCTTCTCCATAGCCTCGTGAAGATTGTAGTCATGTGTGGTTTCATCCTTCCCATAGATCTGTATGTCATCAGCTATCCCCACTGCTCCTTTGCAGCCTTGATATGTCTCGTCTATCTGTCTCTGAAAGACGTCTTGACTGACCCTCAACCCAAATGGAAGACGGTTGAATCGGAATCTCCCAAAGGGTGTATTGAAAGTGGTGAGCATAGACGACTCTTCAGTGATCTTTATGTTCCAATACCCGTTGCTGGCATCCAATTTACTGAAGACTTTGGACCCAGCCAATGAAGGTGTAATTTCTTCAAGGGTCGGAGTAGGGTAGTGATCACGTTTAAGCGCCTTATTCAGGTCTTTTGGGTCTAGACATATGCGAAGCTTGCCATTTGGTTTTTCCTTCACGACGATCGAGTTTACCCAGTCAGTTGGTTGTGTGACTTTAGTGATGATGCCTTTGGCTTCCATCTCCTCAAGTTGCGTCTTCAGTCTTTCCCTCAACTCCAGGGGAACACGGCGAGGCGGGTGGACCACCGGTTGCACATTTGGATCAACTGTTATGTGGTATTGGTAGTCGAAGCAACCAACTGTGTCATCAAAGCATTCTGGGTACATATTGATCAACTCGGCTTTGCTTCTGATAGGAGGCCTGTCCTTTATTGGCATGTCTTTGTTGATTCTGGGTGATGATGTCACGACTGCAAGGTTCAGCGTTACAATTTTGAGCTTTCGACAGCTGCTTAGTCCGAGGATTGCAGGTCCTTCTGCTTTGACCACATAGAAGGTACAGTTAACCTCTTTTTCATTGTGTCTCCCTGCAATTGTTGCTTTGCCCAGTTGTGGAACAACGTGCTCTCCATATGCAGTCAGAATCACCTTACTGGGAGTGAGGATTCCGTCTTTGATTTTGTCAGCTTGTGCCATGTGCTCTGGAAACATCCTTCTATAGAGGCTGATAGGCAAAAGGTTACTCTGGGCTCCGGTGTCAACTTTTACCCTCAGATCGATGAATGTTCGTTTCTTGCCCACTTTCTTTTGAATTTGGATTGTACTGTATGCCTCATCATCCTCGTCGCTGTTCTTACTCTCCATCTCATGGACTTTGATCATGCCCACTGACAAGAATTCATCCTCTGATGTGTCATCTTCCTCTTGTTGAGCATGTATTTCTTTACGTTTGAATTTGTTAGCTTTCTTTCTATCACTCTTCTGGAATTGGGTCTTTCTGTCTGGTTTGCCTGACCTGCATTTCTTTTCCCAGTGATTAAGCCTTCCACACGCTCTGCATTCCTTCCCGAATGCTGGACATTTCTGTCGGTCGTCAAAGCTATGAACCAGTCCACAATTTCTGCAAGTTTGTTGGCTCTTTTGCCATGGCTGCTTTGAGACAACATCTATCTTGCTGGAGGCCTGGGGCGAGAGTGTGGCCATCTGCTTTTTCGTCGCTTCGTGTGCTCTAGCGGTGTCTGTTGCATCTTTCAACTTGAGAGCATCCTTGCCTATGAGCATCTTTTGGACTTCTGGATGCACACATCCCCATATGAATTGGTCTACAAGCCTCTCTTCCTCATCTTTGAATTTGCATTTACTTGCAACATTCTTCAGCCTGGCTAGGAAATTGTCAACTGTTTCTTGTGGCTCTTGCCTGAGGCTCTGAAATTCATATCTACGGATCCTGTGATTTGATTTAGGCTCTAGATGTGTTTCAAATTTTTCTAGGACTTTTATTGGATCATTGCAGTCGGGCTCTGGCATGTCCCAACTATTGTACAGGTCTAATCCCCTTTCTCCAGACCATAACAGGATATAACTGACCTGTTCCTCAGTTGTTGAACCTTTCAGGAAGCTCTTGAATGCCAGTTGACTTTTCTGTTTGAATTTCTTGAATGCTTCCACCACATCGTCGGCGTCCCAGTTCATCGCAGGATGAAGATTCATTGCGGCTGCAGCACTGGCGGCCGCCATCTTGGATTTTTCGCCGGAGTCCGAAGACGCTGACGATCGATGCTAGAAATGTCAATTTTCGAGCATATTTAGTTCCTGAATCACAACAAAGGCACTGTTTTCTGGTTATGGTTTACCGCTGCCACCATGTTATGTCTTTATGTGTTCTATACGAGTCAATAAAGTAGCCAAGTTAGACGTGATGTTCAGGTTTACTGTGTATTTATTTACTCCATGTTTGTCGGGTTGTCTGCGGAGTGATACGTGCATGCATACGTTTACAATTGGTGCGTAGTGTGTTACATGTGAATACGCATGATGAAATATAGTTCTGATCATAAGATATAACAGTATGTATTCCATGGGCACTTCTAGCTTGTCCAGCAATGTTTAGGTTACCCCTGACCTGTCTGACCCCTGGGTTCACGTTGTCCACATGAAAACATTCCATACACATTGGGGCATTGGTCACTGTCATTTGTAATATGTGTCGGACATTAAAGTACAGTGCAGATGGCTATTTATGGGGGAAGTTGGTACTGCATGTGATTTTTGTAAGTAACTTAAGTAATTAAATTTCTTGACAGAAGAGCTGAGAGAAGAACATGGTGCAGATCTTCCAAAGTAAGTTAACATTCAAAATTGCATGAAATAGAAGGATCGATGTACAGTGCATGTAGACATGGAAAATTTAAAAATGCACACAATCACAAAAATCACTAGCTCTCTTGTATGTATGTAGACCAAAATATCAATATCTTAATGAAAAAATGATTCAAGATCATACTCGCCCTTTTCAGTTTTACGTGCCAGAAGAATAATTGCGTCCACAGCTTGTAGAATTTAGCTTGCCCAACAGTGGGATAAAATAATTCTGCCTAGTGGCTTGTCCTGGAGGTATTCATTGTATATCTTTCTTGGTGTAGACATAGGGCAAACAAATTTCATCTTTATGTGGCATGTGGTCACCTCTGATCTGCTTCAAATGTATTCTTCCAGCCAGATAGTACAGAGAATATTTGTTTGAGACATTTTTCTGTTCGTGAATTTGGAAGATGAGAGGCTCCCCATTAAGGCAGCTCTCTTCCTCTGAAAGAATGATGCTCTATGAATGCCCATGCATAATGTGTTAAATGCAACTTGACACACTTTTGGTCCTTTTTCAATTTGAAACCTTGAGTCCTTTGTATGTTTAAACCTTGGCAGCGTGCTCTGGCAGGTTCGGCAGAAGCCGAACTTTGGCAGGGTGCTCTGGCAGGTTCGGCAGAAGCCGAACCGTGGCAGGGTGCTCTGGCAGGTTCGGCAAAAGCCGAACTTTGGCGGCATGCTCTGGCAGGTTCGGCAGAAGCCGAACTTTAACGGCCTGCTCTGGCAGGTTCGGTAGAAGCCGAACTTTGGCAGCATGCTCTGGCAGGTTCGGCAGAAGCCGAACTTTAACGGCCTACTCTGGCAGGTTCGGCAGAAGCCGAACTTTGGCAGCATATGGCAGGTTCGGCAGAAGCCGAACTTTGGCAGCATATGGCAGGTTCGGCAGAAGCCGAACTTTAACGGCCTGCTCTGGCAGATTCGGCAGAAGCCGAACTTTGGCAGGGTGCTCTGGCAGGTTTGGCAGAAGCCGAACCGTGGCAGGGTGCTCTGGCAGGTTCGGCAAAAGCCGAACTTTGGCGGCATGCTCTGGCAGGTTCGGCAGAAGCCGAACTTTAACGGACTGCTCTGGCAGGTTCGGCAAAAGCCGAACTTTGGCGGCATGCTCTGGCAGGTCCGGCAAAAGCCGAACTTTAACGGCGTGCTCTGGCAGGTTCGGCAAAAGCCGAACTTTAACGGCGTGCTCTGGCAGGTTCGGCAGAAGCCGAACTTTAACGGCCTGCTCTGGCAGGTCTGGCAGAAGTCGAACTTTAACGGCCTGCTCTGGCAGGTTCGGCAGAAGCCGAACATTGGCGGCATGCTCTGGCAGGTTCGGCAGAAGCCAAACTTTGGCGGCATGCTCTGGCAGGTTCGGCAGAAGCCGAACTTTAACGGCCTGCTCTGGCAGATTCGGCAGAAGCAGAACTTTGGCAGGGTGCTCTGGCAGGTTCGGCAGAAGCCGAACCGTGGCAGGGTGCTCTGGCAGGTTCGGCAAAAGCCGAACTTTGGCGGCATGCTCTGGCAGGTTCGGCAGAAGCCGAACTTTAACGGCCAGCTCTGGCAGGTTTGGCAGAAGCCGAACTTTGGCAGCATGATATGGCAGGTTCGGCAAAAGCCGAACTTTAACGGCGTGCTCTGGCAGGTTCGGCAGAAGCCGAACTTTAACGGCCTGCTCTGGCAGGTTCGGCAGAAGCCGAACTTTGGCGGCATGCTCTGGCAGGTTCGGCAGAAGCCGAACTTTGGCGGCATGCTATGGCAGGTTCGGCAGAAGCCGAACTTTAACGGCGTGCTCTGGCAGGTTCGGCAGAAGCCGAACTTTGGCAGGGTGCTCTGGCAGGTTCGGCAGAAGCCGAACCGTGGCAGGGTGCTCTGGCAGGTTCGGCAAAAGCCGAACTTTGGCGGCATGCTCTGGCAGGTTCGGCAGAAGCCGAACTTTAACGGACTGCTCTGGCAGGTTCGGCAAAAGCCGAACTTTGGCGGCATGCTCTGGCAGGTTCGGCAAAAGCCGAACTTTAACGGCGTGCTCTGGCAGGTTCGGCAGAAGCCGAACTTTAACGGCCTGCTCTGGCAGGTTCGGCAGAAGCCGAACTTTGGCGGCATGCTCTGGCAGGTTCGGCAGAAGCCGAACTTTGGCGGCATGCTATGGCAGGTTCGGCAGAAGCCGAACCTTGGCAGCGTGCTCTGGCAGGTTCGGCAAAAGCCGAACTTTGGCGGCATGCTCTGGCAGGTTCGGCAGAAGCCGAACCTTGGCAGCGTGCTCTGGAAGGTTCGGCAGAAGCCGAACTTTGAAGGCCTACTCTGGCACGTTCGGCAGAAGCCGAACCTTGGCAGTGTGCTCTGGCAGGTTCGACAGAAGCCGAACCTTGGCAGCTTGCTCTGGCAGGTTCGGCAGAAGCCAAACCTTGGCAGCATGCTCTAGCAGGTTCGGCAGAAGCCGAGCTTGCAATTCAATAACGTGGGCAATACAATAAAGCTGCCGCACTTTGTGATTACTTTTTTTAATTTAGTTTTGAAAATTGAAATAATTGGAGTACAATTTTCTAAATTTTAAGCACCCATTTTAATGAAAATCAGTCAATTTTTTTAGACTAAAATAGAAAGTCTATTTTTCGAATAGAATGGGTTGATAGTACTCACCAGCTTTATTGAAGTCACCATAAGAAAACCCTTCCGACTTGATGAAATAAGTTAATCCATCCTCACTCTTGCTGATCTTCATGATTGTCATATATCAACCAGTTCTTTCTTTTCAATCACTACCCAACACGATAAGGTACCTCCCTAGTTCGATGTGGAATCTATTCCACAGAGAAATGGGGGAAAAATTATAAATATAATCTACATAGATTTTTGAGCAATGGTTTTCTCATAGCTATGGATGTACATGTATACTAACGCACCAACCGACTGCACTGCACAAGGACATCTTGCCAGGCCTTCCCGACTGATGAATTCTGTCAACCAGATACATTCATTGGCCCGTAAAGCTATACGAAGTACTACTACCGAAGATAAATTAAGTTAATACTTAATGTTGTATTTATATTCTGGTACTATTAATTTATGGTACTGGTAGCACAAACAAAAATAGGAATGAAAGTATGAAACCCCCATGAGCATCACATGTATATGTGCTACATAAATTGACATTCTTTCTGTCCAGGATTCCTCATGGATTTCGGTGACAATAATTTAAATGTGCAACTGGAACTACTATAGTTCAAGTGAAAGTTTCGTCTGTTTGGGTTGCAATTGCACAGCCTTCCCGCGGCATGCATACCAGATGTACTAACTACGGTAACTTACCAAATTCAAACTGGCATTTGTTTCTGGAATTCTAGTCGACTTGTTTCCTACGCATGGTTAGCCATAAAAAGAGAGTTGAGAATTTGAGAATTCATCAGAAACAAAAATGAACAACCAATACATAATAGTTGACAAACACAAATCTCTCAAGGACCATGTACAAAGTCCACTGTACTCTATAGACTCTAGCTAGTAACACTGTGTTATCGTGTATTAAAGGGAGTGGATCGCCAGTTTCCATGTGCAGAAGGCCATAATTCGCTGACACCAGACTTGGTGGAAATACCATTAATGGGGGTACAAATTTGCACACAGCAAACCCATAGTCCAGTCAAGAATTACCCCCTAATCTCTCGGAGGGCTCGAGAGTCTTCGGGCAAATCAAAGCATTTGTAAGGTCCAATGGTCATAAAACTCAAGGCTAACCCTGGTGATTGACAACACCTGTTATTGGGTAAACACCCGAACGGTGTCGAATTCCCCATGAGAGCCGACTACTCAGTGACTTTAACTGTTCATGTTCAAAGTCCAATTGAGGGGGCGGAGCTGAATACAGTTAGAATAATTAGTTCCACACGTGCTGTATATTTATTTTCTCTGGGCACTTCCCTTTTAAAAGAAATTTATTCTTTGAAACTGTTGAAACACTTTACAGATAAGATATGTCGGCTCTTTATTTATATGAATAAGGCCTTAAAAAAAAGATGTTGTATTGCCCTTTGAGACCGACCCAAAAATCTTGAAATCTACAGTCGGCTTTAAAAAAATATTTAAAAAAATTAGCGCTTTTTAGAAGAAAAAAATGTACCAGTATTTAAGCATTCAAAACTGAGATAAATCAGCCCAAAGAGGGAGTACATTTTTTTTTTTTAAGTTAAAAAAAAGAAGAAAAGATTTCTGACCGACCGACCCATGTTTTGGCACTTAAAGGGCAATACAACATCTTTTTTGGGGGCCTTATCTCATTGCAGAATTGTGTTATTATACTAATTTGTTCTTGCTCTTCTATTGTTAATCTTCAAAGGGATATGCAGCCTAGTTATCATGAAGATCTGTAGAAAGATTACCAGTTTTGTATGCATGAAATACATAATGATACATAAAGATACATAATGATATTTGGAAATTCCTCTGTTCTCCATGCGCTTCAGAATAAGAGGAGACAGGAGAGTTGGTATATGTTACTCATACAACTGTAACTCTCATTAATAACGTACATGTGTGAAGGGGTTCCCCCCCCCCCCCCCCCAAAAAAAAAAAAAAAAAGAAAGAAAGGGGTTATGAAGGTCATTCATTCAAAGACTTTGAATATCTAATAAACCAGCTCTTGCGTTAGTACTTCTTTCTTTTGTCTTCCGCTGCATTTTATTTTGAGATGACGGGAATGCCTTTTCAGATTTTATGTTGTCAAATCTTAATTATCCTTTGCCTGTTTTTGTCTCGACTTAATACATAGCTGAGATACACTGGTATGCTGGAGACAACCAAGATCAGACGTCTAGGCTACGCCATCAGACCACAGTTTGCTGACTTTGTCAACAGGTATGGAGACAAAGGGTTTCAGACATCTAGGGATATAAGGAAATTTGGGGAGAGATGAAGAGAGCTAGACAGAGAGTCCGACATGTGATTCAGGTTTTTTTAAGTGGTTGAATGATTTGGAAGACTTTGATCCAGTTACAATCTTTTTTCTTAACGAACTAGTTGCTCGAGGACACAAGTTTAAGTTAAGAAGAGATCGAGATACACTTGAAAAAAAAGAATCCAAGGTTTTTTTATTAACCACTTACGTATCATTGGATGAAATGAAACAATATGCATATTAAGTGAAATTGAATAGTGTCGAACAGCTTTAAGATTTCAAGAGTAATTTGACCACATTGAACGAAAACTAGGGTTGAATATAAGAAAATTTCTATCATGAGAACTACAAAGAAGGTCAAAAAGATAGAGAGAGATGAGATGTATTAAAATAGGCAGATGAAAAGATAGGGAGGTGTACAAAGATTATAGATTCTAAGTTCAACATACACTTGAAATATCAAATCAAGAATTTGTATTAAATCAAATAGCGTCTAAAAGCTTTCAAGAGTAATTTAACCACATTTTACAAACTCAAGTTGAATACAACAGTCTAAAATGAGGTATGAATGCAATATCATCATCGAGGTTGAATAGCAACAATATTCTCACAATGAGTGTTATGTTTGATTATGTTTTAATGGGATGATGTTGACTGTTTATGTTCAGGTACAACGTACTTGCTCTAAGTCCTAAGCTTGCTACCGATCACAGAGGATGTGTCAAGATCTTAGAAACCATCGGACTCAAGGACTGGAAAGTAGGGTGAGTCGAGGACACTTTCATTACAGGAGTTTCGGCCAAACATAGTTGACAATTTTCGTTTTACGTATTGTCTTGTGAGTGTGAATACAATGTGTTATTCATATGATTTACTTGAATGTCTTGAAATATACCTTGCTTTCTCTAAGGATAAGCTGAAAATGTTGTAGGTCCTTAATATTTTGGATATGGGAGAGAGGCAGAAAACTTGCACTGAGGTGAAAAGTGGAAAGTTCTAATGACATTAAAGAGTTGTTGTCATAGAAATATCTGTCAATACTATTAAGGCTGTTAGATATTAACTTGTTCCAGAGAATTGTTGAAAGAGATATTTCTTTCAATAATGGTTTCATACAGGATGATCTATATACACTGCCATTTGTACACATATGATAAAGATCTTACGACATGTACTCCTGAATCATACCTGCCAACCATTCTCATTTTGGAATAATGATGATTCCTACCTTTTGGGTCTTCAAGCTATTGTTTTCATCCGTGTGACTCCGATAGAAGGACTATGAATGGAGTATTATACTCTTCACGTGCTAATCTTTACCATATGAGAAGAGTTTTATTCTTGTTATGTTTTCATCATCCAGGAAGACCAAGTTGTTCTTGAAGTACTACCACCAGGACATGCTCGAGGAGAAGATGAGGAAGATGGGAGAATCCGCTGTTCATCTCACAAGATGTAAGTCATCTCAATATTGAGAGGGAACTCACAATTTTCGTAATGAAATTAAATGTAATGCATAAATCTTTGTTAAGTGCCATGTTGCAAGTTATTTCATCACCTGTTATTAATAATGTTATTTCAATAGTCAGAATTCAAATTGCATACATTAATTGCTGCTAGGTAGGACAAACTATATGGCTTTTCCTACCTAACAACATGGGATGCATGCCACGTACAACAGTGATATGTTGTACATAGTTTCTTAGCCAGGCATCCGTTAAGACAGCTTAAAGAGAATTAAACATAAATATGAGTGAAATATGTGTCATAGTAGCCAAGTGTAAATCAAAGTTAACACTAATAACATACTACATGCGAACTAACTTGACATTTATTTAAAGAATGTACATGCATGATCATTATATTTTCAGTGGTACGAGGGTTTCTAGCCAGACGTCTGTTCAGACGGCTCAATGCGAAAGCTGCCAAGGAGAAGGCTGAGAGTGAAGCCTTCCTAGCAAAAGTTGAAGCTCTGAGTCTCAAGCAAACAAACAACATGATGGACATGCTACAGAAAGATAAGATGATTCCACATGGTAAGTTTATCTCAAGCCATGGAATTTTGTTAAAGCGGGACTGCACTACTTGTACCGACTTGTGCCCTCTATATAGCAAACAATGCCTAAGCGGTACCCGTTGGACACCCATGATTCCCTTTTCCTTATGTAAATTGAGAGCTTATTTGATGAGATAACCATCTGTCAGTGACCATGCAGGGAGGTCTTATCCCTCCTGGCCAAACTAGTGCAGACAGGCTTTAAGGTAAGTAAGTTCCATTCTTGTATGATGCTGATCATATTATAACGTCTATAAGGGCTTTATGTGTTTAATATTACTTTGGCTTTCAATCTGATAACTGTAGCGCTTGGTGCATTCAAGGAACCCACTAACTACACCTGGGTCGAGTGTGGCGAATGTAGATTCTTGCCAAAGGATGTTCGTGCTATTGCAGGGAATCAAACCCTCTACCCAGTGATCTACTGTCTAAGACTTGCCCACTAGACCACAACACCTCTACATGGTTGCCTGAGGTTTAAAAGACCATGCAAAATACTTCCTAGAACTTTAAAGGGTATATTCCACCCTGATATTAATTTGGTTTTGATAGAAGCAGAACAATGAGGGAAACAGATTACCGGGTAGTGAAAGTTTGAGCAAAATCCAAAGAAGTTATGAGTTTTTGAAGTTGCGATAAATCAAACACAAATTGGCAACATACCTCAGAGAGTTGCCAATTTGTATTTGATTGATCACTTCTTCAAAAAATCATAACTTTCTTATTGTTAATTGGGTGTTGCTTAAACTTTCACTGACCTGTTTCTGCTTATATGAAAACCAAAATAAATATTAGGGTGGACTTCACCTTTAATGAACAGTTGATAGAAAACAGGCAATTAGACAGGATAAAAAAGTATTACTTTAGAGAAAGACCATCAATCTCTATTCTTTGTGTCTCTATCTTCTAGAGTTTGTTGAGAAGCTGCATAATTCTACAGGTGTGGTGACATTTGATGCCAATGCTCCAATCATACAAGAACCTGAACCAATAATCGTGGTAGAGAAGGTAATACGGTAGTTAAAAATCAGCAATTGAGAGGTAGATCATTTTTAGTAGTAATAAATAAGATGCAACACAGAGATACGAGGATTGGAATAATAATAAACTGGATTTATATAGCGCTTAATATACCATCTCTATAAGGCTTTATAGATATTATTACCCAAGTCATTGGATTCATTCATGACAATATGCACCATCTTCACTCCTTGGGGAGTATTCCTACCATATGGTTATCATGAGGGCATATGGCAATTACTAACACAAAGGCTTTCATCGTCCTAATGGCAAATGTAGGTTATCTGCCAAAGGACATACCGTATTTGCCGGCGTAAAGGCCGCAGTATTTTTGGAAGAGAAAATATCAAAAAGTCGGGGTGCGGCCTTTACGGCGAAACAGAAAACAAAAAGTCAAAAAGTCAAAACCAGCACGAATTTGTACATATGGGACTAGATCTACGAACGGTACAATAACTATACATTTCCACACATCTTACCGACAATTTTATCTTGCATTGTTGACATGAAGACGAAAATAAACTTCCAAAAACAACATCTGCCAATAGATTTTTATCTAAGTTCGTGCCAATGCATTGCAAAAGTAAAAGAAGGGCCCGTTTAACGGAGCTCCGCTGCCGCGAAGCATCCACGCGAAGTCGCCATTTTCAATCCATTTCAATGACTACATCACAGAAAACTGGAATGTATGGTATTAGTGCAGGATGGCCGCGCGGTTTAAGGCGGTGATTTTAGTCACATCAACATTTGTACGCAAGAGATCGAATCCTGACTTTGGCAAAAGTTTTTTTTTTTTTTTTTTTTTTGTTTAAATGTCAAAATCGGGGGTGCGGCCTATACGGCGCTGCGGCCTTATCGCCGGCAAATACGGTAAGTGCTTTGTCGGGGATCGAAACCACAACCTTTGAAACCTATCGTGGAAGACATGATAATACAGTATCAAAGTGGATGGCTGGATTTGCATGTGAAAAAAGGGTGTGGGGGAAAAATAATATTTCATTTTAAGAAGTGATAAGCAGCCTTGTCATTCTCTTTGACAGGCTGCATCCCCCGAAGAGGATGACGAGGAGGATGATGACGACGATGACGAGGATGATGACGTGATCGAGGATGAGTTCGTAAAGCATTCTAATAGTAAGTTTGGACGGATTGGGACTAAGGGCGCTTCCATCATGTGGTTTAAGGAGACACAGTCAACGAAGCTCAAGAAAGACGGGGGAACCTTCTACCCCTGGTTCCATGGTATCATTACCCGCAGGTAAGCATCTTCTTGCTATAATCATGGTGTTAAAGGGGGTGTCTTTCCCGTGGCCTGACTCTGTATAATATGACCATGGACGACGTGACCGCAGTATGCACGAGCGTGCAATATACACAAAACCGAAGCGTGAGGAGAACTTTGGTCTGTTTCGCGAAACTCTAGCACACGCTGACCATTAATCAAGTCCATTCGTTTACGTGCAGTTTTCCAAAAGAAGTTGTAGATGGCGTTAACCAGTATTTGCCATGCTACACCCCCTTTAAGGGGGAAGTTCTCCCTCATATTGAGTCGGTTTTAATGAACAACAGGAAACAGAGAGAAACAAGACAATGAAAGTTTGAGGAAAACCCAATAGGAAATGGAAGGTTTATGAGTTTTTTTCTTGTAGTCAATCAATCACAACTATGTGATTTTGTTTTGAAACTCTCTCTTCCTTTATACAGTCAAACCTGTCTATTAAGGCCACCCAAGGGAAACAGAATAGATGGTCACTGTAGACAGGTGGCCTTTCTAGACAGGTTCTTCAACACACCTTTCTCTCTTGAGGGAGACAAATGCATGGCCTCTATATAAAACAGGTGGCCTTTATAGAGAGGTCGTCCTATTTTGGGGGCTTGACTACTGGAATTTTCATAAACATCAGTTTCATTTTTATGGTTGTTGATGATAAATAATCAAATCTATTTAATTCAGGGAATTGTGTCAGAACCTATGTTTGATATTTATGTATAATTTATGGTGTATATACATTTATATTGTTATAACAAGAAGTTACTAGCAATGGAGTTACAGCCAGCAATTTTACGACCAGAAGTATTACGCAACGCGCGAGATAACGACCGACATCAGAGTGCCGCTCGCCGGAATTCGCCCGAAGGCGACAGCTAGGCCGCTCTCTGATGTACAAGCTTCCAAGCCGCCGTCCAAACCCCATTCACATTGAGTGGAGTAAAGATTTGCAAACGAACAAAGCAACTGGGCGTGCGCAGTACCGACCTACTAGTCATGAGCATGCGCAGTTGTTGTTATTGAATTCCAATTGTTTTTCTGATTCGAACGATGTATTTTTCGTCAAAATCTACCCAGAAATGGGCTAGTTATGATACTTTTGATGACTCCATATTAAATTTTAGTACTAATTTCATAATTCGTTATAAATATGTTCCGATCATTTGCGGAATTAAGATTGTATTTAATTCGAAAGAGCATGTTTTTATCTTTGAAACCCACCCTATCGGAAGAGTGCCCAGGGGTGCCCATGCGTTTAGATTTGCACGTGAAGATGCCTATGCATTTGGTCAGCTTGGTTTGCGTCGTCTGCTGGGGAAAGATATGCCAGCCCTACGCGTTTAAATTCGTGTTCTGTGCACCTAGTGATTCTGATTTTCTATTCGGCTTGTTTATTTTTTTCTGAGTGCAATCTAACGAATCTCGATCTCCATAATTTTACAGGGTCTAACGTCTATGTAAATAAAACTTAATCTTTTTATGAACAATTTAAAGTTAGTCCAGTCTACTAGTTTAGTAGGTTCTAGAGCCTAGTTATAATATTTAGAATCTATAGTGTTTGGACTTTGGATCTCGACAATGATAAATCGAGTCTAATTTTGCTAAACTCGCTAATATAATAATACTAGAAGTTTTTGAAAATAATCTTTGATCATAGTCTTAAATTAAAAATCTAGATTAAACGTTACTCATGATGGTTCAAACTTCATTTTTAGCCATCATGTTTTTTTACTTTGTTGTTTTCAGGACTGTCCGAGTGTCATTTTTCCAGGGCAAGGCTAAGGAAGGAGTAAGGTCTAGACCCAAGGCCTAGTTGATTTTGATGGAGGGGGGGGGGGGGGGGGGGCGGGGGGGTAGTGTTCAGGAAATAATAATGGCTGTATTTTTGTTATAATATAGATCTATAGGGGGGTCTATAGTGTTTGGTCTTGGATCTCGACAATGATAAATCAAGTCTAATTTTGCTAAACTCGCTACTATGATAATACTAGAAGTTTTTGAAAATAATTCCGTTGATCATTGTCAATATTCATAATCTAGATTAAAAGTTACTGACATGCATTACATCATTCATGATGGTTAGAACTTCATTTTCAGCCATCATGTTTTTTAATTGTGTTGTGAACAAAGAGTTGCTCCTCATGTAGATTATATTTAGTTCCTAATAGACTCCAGAGGGGTCTATACATAGAGGTCCTAGGCTACGACCCAAGGGCAAGGCTAGAGAGTAAGGTCTACTATATTAGTATTAGACCCTAGTTGATTTTGATGGAGGGGGGGGGGGGGTAGTGTTAAGGAAATAATAATGGCTGTATTTTTGTTAACCACTTCATTCTGTTTAATCTGGCAATTTATATGTTACTTTAATGATATGATAACCATTGAAAAGATATGTGAAAAGCCTGTCATAATCGCGCAAGGCTATTTCCTCAAAACATTGCAAAACCGACACGGAATGCAATGTACGGGACTGAAGACGAAGTCATTACTCAAACGTTTGTGCTTCCTTTTAATAGGTCTAGTCTTAATCGTAATAATACTTCAACAAACTCATTATGAATTCTGATTTTCGAATCATCAGGAAAGAGTTTCAATTCACCGATTTCAGATAACAAAGATAACTTGTCATTTAAATCGAAGTCGTACTCGGAATCGGTGCTTTCAGTCATTGTTTACGATTGTCAAAATAGTTAGTCCAAGAAAGCAAAATACGAAAGTAGCAACTGCGCATGCTCACACTGTGCGATATCGTGAGCGAACCCAAAACAGCTGTCGTAAATCATCTCGCAAACACCCGCTGAGTTTACGAGTCGGCTTCAAACCTCGCTCAGACGGCTCTCGCTAGCTAGTACTCCATGGCTAGTAACTTCTTGGTTATAATAGAGGAAAGGGAAATTCATGAATTTGTTACCAGTTATAGAAAGAGAATAATGCTACATGCAATGGAAGAGAGATCTTGCAGAGTGAAAGGTTAGGGAGAACTTGTTTAACAAAAAGGAATTCATGTACATGTTTATATAATAGTTAACCTAAACTTCTCCAGAACAACCTAAGGGGAACATGCAAGTACATGTACAACAATAATGATTTTGTTTGTTCTTTATTTGACATGGATTTTGCGATCATTGACCTATCAAAATTTCTTGTTGTTTTTTCTTTCTCCTTGCAGACAAGCAGAGGAGCTGCTACAAACCAAGCCTGTAGGAGCCTATCTCATCAGAGTTAGTGAAAGTCGATTTGGATACTCACTTTCACTCAGGTAAGTTAAAATGCCTGAACAAAGTCAAGAGAATCGCATCTATTTAAGGAATTTTTGATGTAATTCTGTTTTGATTTGAGACATTAGCATGAAACCCTAATGTAGTTGTACACCTTCACATTCCGAACATGTTGTTATGGACTAGATGTGGTCACATTTGCCTTTTCATCTCTTATGCACTGCATATTGCCAAATAATCAGTAAAATAAAAAGTATTGTCTTGGATTTATTGTAAAATGTAAGCCGAATTCAAGCATCTATTTAGGAATTGTTGATGTAATTTTGTTTTGATTTTAGGCATTGGCATGAAATCCTACTATTGTAGTTGTACACCTTCTCATCCCAATCCTGTAGGGATGGACTAGAGGGGGTTGCGGTTGTCTTTTTCTCTTCTGTACAGCATATTGCCAAATAATCAGTAATACAAAGTATTGTCTTAGATTTATTATAAAATTTAAACCTCATTCAAGATGCAAGCAAGTGTTTTGTACTTTTCACAATAGGCAGTTCTTACATTGTATTTATCTGATTTTTTTGTATGCGCAGAGGAGAGGATCGATGCAAGCACTTCATGATAGATCAACTTCACAATGGAAAGTATGTCGTGGTAGGGGAGCCTCAAGTTCACAAGACTCTGAATGATCTCATCAGGTTCCACTCTTTAAAGAAGGTAAGATGGTAGATGAATGCCAGAGAGATTGAGAGAAACAGACAGATATACAGATAGGTATTACAGTGAACAGGAGGCGAGTTGGCTCAGTCGGTTAAGTGTCTGCCGGTCAACCGAAGATCGTAAGTTTGAATCCAACCCAGACAGAGAATTACTGTAAAGCCTACGTTGTGCATTGACGTGCCCCTCCCCCAGTGTCATAGATGCAGGCTATGTTACAGGGAAAACACACTGTCCAGGGAATAATTTTCCCGGTATCGCATCGCAATTTGCGACGCATTTTCAGCCATTTGCTACACATCTTTTTTATGAATCGCAATTGCTGCGATGCAAATGCAAACATACATGTTTAAGGGCGGGCCCATCACACCTCTGTACAATTACAAGTGCGAGTGAGTAGCCCGTTTCGCGATCGCCGGCCCTGTAATCAGAATACAGGGCCGGCGATCGCGAAATTGGCTACTCACTCGCACTTGTATGTTTGCATTTGCATCGCAGCAATTGTGATTCATGTAAACACAGCGTAACTACTGTGCGTGAAGTATACTGCAGTAACTCTCTAACCGTGAAGCTTATACACATACACCCATTGTCGCGCAAGCACATGGTGTGCTACGATCACCTTCTAACCGCGATTGTTGTTTTGAGGCATGGTTCGCGCGATCATTGCACAATGCAATGACAATGCACGTGGGATCTAATTACATGCATTGCATGTGCGCGATGCCTCGTACCTGGGAGTTGTTTGTTTACTGTCACTGCAGCAAGCGGCCATATCCATTTTGAGGACTAGAAATGTGAGTACACCCACCCTGTTTAAATGACCATTGATCTTATTGTAGTGGGCAGAAAATGTGCGCTTTGCTATATGAGAAAAAAATTGCGATACAAATTTATCCAACTGCTATGCAAAAATTATTTTGTATAGCAGTTTTGCTATGCAATTTTTTTGCTGAAAATTATTCCCTGCTGTCCCTTGGATAGGACGTTAAATGGAGGCCCATTTAGAGGAGAGTCACCACCTTTGCACTATAAGAGTAGGGGAAACCCTGGTGTAGCCTGGTGTAGTGGTCCACCTGCACATCCCTAATCAGTTAAACCATGAGGAGAGACCTGTGGGTCACAGTGATCAGTTCCCGTTTCGCCTCTCTGGTACAGGTGATGCTAAATACTTAATAATTGTAATAAGAACCAAGCCCTATAAACAAAACCATTTGTCAAGGACGGGCATGACACTCCTTTGTGTCATGTTAGAAACATGTGAGCTATTGCCAGAACATCATTCGTTCATATTCTATATTACAAGGTTATTTTGTTATTAATCTTTACAGAATCCCATCTCACCATTTGGAGATACCTTGATTGAAGCTTGTGGACAGGTAAGAATATTCTTCTATTTGTCTTCTTGCATTTATATACTACTGAAGCCTGTCTGTCAGATTTAAATGTACAGTTAACAACTAATTTATTCATACTCCTTTTATTAATATTATTTATTTTGTATGTAACTCACAAATGAAAGGTTGACTGGTTGAATTAGGGCCTTTATTCAATACTTTGAGATGTAAGCTTTAATATGTCACACTCTTAAGAACCATAGATGGGGATAAATAAATGTTTCACATCCTTTAAAAATTACAAAACTTGGTAAGGGTATGACAAATTTAGTTGTTAACTTTTCATCAGTTAAGAACCAGACCGCTCTTTCTGTGAATATTAATTCAAGTATTATCTGTTCACCGGTCATAATGACACTTTTGTTATCATATCCATCAATTTATCAAAATAATAATTATCAATCAGGTCTAATTATATTTCTTTCAAAGGATGTTTATATGAAATTCATTCTTTGACTTGACTTGACCCCACTTGACCCTTAACCTTTGACCCATCTCATACCAGGAGGAAGGAGAGTGTGACTATTCTGATCTGGTTGATAGAGATGATGACAGGAGAAGCTCCACGTCTTCTACATCCTCTATGCCGGTAAGTAGTTAACCCGTTGCTTCTTGGGACCAATGGGGTCCCTGTATCAAGCCTACGGGGGATAGAAGAATTCAGTAGTCATGGTTAAAGGTAATGCAAAGTTTTGGGAAATTTTGAAAATTGGGAGGATAGTGATTCTTTACAATTTTGATATATTTGGATGCCCCTGTGGATGTATTATAAGCACTAGAAAATTTAGCCCCTGAAACACTTCTGCTTTCGAGAAATTTAATAATATAAAAATTACCGGTGCTCCCGGTCATTCCAGGGTAGCTGCGACCATGAAAATCTCAGAATATGCAGTTCTGATATATAATTTCCAAACGGGAATAGCAAATCTGTCAATTGTAGTCAAGAAACATTGTTCTAAAGCTAAAGTAATATCAGTCTTGAGAGGGAGCTATACAACATTAAAGAGTTTATTATTTACAATTTCATCACTTTAGACTCGATTTTCAATCACGACAACGATCATTGAATATTGTAAAATAGCATGTGCTTCCAATATGTTCATTTGAACCAAATTCATGACCCCATACCAAAACTTTGTATTACCTTTAAGCTTAGGGTAACAATAAAAGTCTGTAGTCAAAAAATTACCCATCGCATACTGGAACCAGATGGTTCAAGTGTATTAAGCCATTGGGAATTAGAGAATACAGTAGTTGTCTGGTTAACCATATGGCTACAGGAATTGGGTGATTCCTGTTTTATGTCTATGGGAATTGGAGAATTCAGTAGTCATTGAGTTAAGAAACCTGTCTAGATGTCCACTCAGTCATACACATTGTGCTCTAATGTTCCACTGTGCAAAAGAAATAGCTTCAGATTTGTATCAGACATCTGACAGTGTACCATGGAAAGTGCAAAATCACAATTTCAGGTCGCCTCTATGTGTCTTTCTATAAGAAGGAAAGCCGTGCCCGCTAAAATTTTGTTGCATCATACCGTTATTGTTTTAGTTCATATGACCAGTCTTGATGCCATTCAGGAAAAGAATATCAATTCTAATCTTTAAGAATAGATTCAATGGTTATCACACAATGTAACAATTGATGAACTTGGTGTAAACAGGAAATTGGGTTTCTTGGAGAAAGTGGCTATTTTCCCACATGACTAATTTTGAAAGCGAAATTTTGAATCATATGATCATATCCATTGATGACTCATTATGAAATATATCATGTTCTAAAACAACATATAAAATCCAGGGAATAATTTTCCTCAAATTTTTTGATTAGCAATTTCAGCCGATGGATAAATATTTCAAATGAAATTCTGTACATTTCTATGGAAGAAAACTGCTACACAAAAGATACTTTGTATAGCAGTCATGCAAAAATGCATAGCAAATTGCGATGCGATACCAGGAAAATTATTCCCTGAAATCTAAAGTAGTATAGATTGTTTGAAGTGGATATAAGTTTGTGCTCACATAGAGTTGTTTTTAGATATGATAAGTGCTTTTTTACAGTGATTCTTATAAATCATACGATATGATGTGTATGGCTTCTGCAACTAAAATTCTAACGCTTTCGGCTTGCACATTTTCTTTTTAATTGAAATGCTATTAAACAAATGATATAAAAATCACTTCACGCTCTTTTAATTTGCTCATTTTCCTATCACTCGTGGTCCATTTGTGAATGTCACCTTTCATCATGTACACCATCTCCATTCCACCTCCTATGTATGACCTTTAACCCCTCCACAGTCGCGTCACATCCCGTCACCCACCGACTCGGCGGCGTATATGACCCCTGACCCCCAACCCTCTCAGAAGAGGCAGCCCTCCTCTTCCTTGGGGCGCCGCCTGACATCGGGAGCTAGACCCACCAGCGTGGTAGCGTCGACCCCTTCTAAACCCCCCAGGGGTGTCAAGGCGTCGACCCAGAGGCCTGTTAGTGCTGCATCTTACTTGAGTGTCGTCGATGACGGGGATGCTGGTAATAAACCTCAACTCCCAGAGGTAAGACTTTCTTATCTCATTGAAATATCACCATGGCAACCATGACCACACCCATGGGTGGATCCACCTTAGGGGGAAGAAGTGAGCCCCCTCCTCCCTCCCCTTTGGGATTCTATGAAATTGAAAATGAAGTATCCAGGGATTATGGACTGTGATGATTTTCAAACATTCTGCCCACCACCCCCCTCAAGTAACTTAAATTTATTAAAAGAATAATAAAAATGGGTATGTACAATGCAAACATGAATACAGTCATACACATTACCATACATTGCATGTGAGCTAATGTATACCTTGGATAATTACATGTTGCCCCTAGTTAGGAAGGGGGATCAAATACAATATTCCTTATTCATTATACTTCAGGTTATTCTCTCATTTGAACACTCAGAACTATTCAAAGTGCTTCTTTCTGCTTTTTATTTGTATTTATTTATTTATTTATTTTTAATAAACAGGGTAGCTACCTCAGTGATAAAACTGTTTTTCTGAGAGCTGTGAGAGGCTGCTGGGTAGTTTGAGAAAGGAAAAAGTGTTATCTTTGAGAGTAAAAAGAAAATCAAGGACATACTGTACATTAAATGGTTTGATATGTATAATTGAATTTTAGAATCGCATAGTAATACAGTGGGGGTAGGAAGGAGACAGATTCTAGAATGAGTGCCAAAGACATAATGAGTCGACTGATAACATAACAAGGCAATAGTCTAGTGTCATTTCCACATTGTTAATTGATATACCCTTAAGGAATCAATTACATTAATGAGCCTTTCCAATGGCTTCCCCCCCAGCGCAAAAGGTTGTGTTTACATTATCCAAAATTAACTTGTGAACATTTCACCCTGTTACTCTATATCAAAGTAGTGCTCTTTAAAAACAATGTTTTCACATTGTGCTTCACTATAAATCACTTAACTGCCCGAGTGCCTGTTTTTTCAATGAGAGAGCAAATTTCCCTCTTATTTGACATTTGCTTATAGTGTAATATACATGGACAGGTTTGATTATTGTCACAGTTATTGTATTCATAGTCTTTAAATCTATCATATTGAAATAGCTGAAGGGTTTAAGGAAGATTTTTGCAGCAACTTCCAACTTGAGATCGGATGCATGACTGGCAATTTAAAAGTATCAATGAAAGTCTCTCCCTTTCTAACATTCCAATGTTTATAGCTGATGATATTAGGCATCCTTTGAAAATGAAAACATACCTCGAGATAAAATCTTTTGGCCGAGTCCATATATTTGACCTTTCTATGACCATGCATCTGCTTGACCACTTGATAACTGGAGGCTCTAAATTTAATTAATGATTCAAATTTTGTTAATCTAATGTATTCCACTCATTTTATAAACAGTTTTTGTTACAGCTCTTCTGACATTATTAGCCAGTGATCGATGCATGCAAAAATATCTTAAAGCCCCTCTAAAGTGTTAGAAGCCCCAAATTTGCCAAAAATTTGATGGAAAAGTTTCATTTAAATTGTATCATAATGTGAAAGAGGATGTCATTTGAAACACCCTTCTGCAAAAGTTTCCCCCCAAAAAAGTGTGTGAAGACAAATATTGATAAAAGAATACATACTTTGGGTTTTCTGCAAATTGTATTCTTTCATCAATATTCCATTTCAAACATAATTTTGTTGTTGAAAATACTTGCAGTTCTTTTTAAATGACATCCTCTTTCACAGTATGATACAGTTTAAGTGAAGTTTTGGCATAAAATCTTTGGAGGGGCTACTTGGTCTTCATACATGTACCTAAAATACTAATAATAGTAGCAGCATTTCAAGTGTGCATATATATCCACCCCAAGGGATGCTCAAGATGCCTAACAAAATATTTAGAAATATAAAAAAGAGGTTGTTAAATATCATATACAAAGGAGCAATATACCTATGCTACATTTTAAGGAGTTAAAACAGGTTTTAAGGGAATTTCTCTTGTGAGAAAGGTTCCGACATGAAGATGTTTTTAAGTAAACATATACTTGTAAATATGGGCTTGGATGATGTAATTTTGGTGATGTTTTAAAATCTCTTGAGAGATCCCTTTGTCTGCTGAGTGCAAGAAGGTCCTTAGCTCTGTATTTAAACTTTTGTGAGTTTATGCTCTCCTTTATGCCCTCCATTATGATCATGATGAGGAAGTTGGATGATGTTAAGACATGATATAAATGATGATAAGCCAAGGAATCTCTTAATTGACCCTACCTCAAATACGATATTTGAGAGTAGATGGTGACCTTCCTCCTACGCTGCGCAGGTCAGCACATGCGCAGATATGATACAGGGGAAGACGATCAGACAATGTTTATTCCAACTTTCATAGATAATGTACATCAGTGTCAACTAATTCCTTATTTTACTATGCTATTGTTCAAGTTTCATGAACTCCCCTGATGATTTGATGAGATCTATATACGCAACATCATAATCTCTTACAAAAAATAGTTTATGGGTTCCGAAACCATAATTTCTATCAGATTTTCCAGTTCTTGACCCATTGTATTTGTTTGGGAATCGGAAGTGCTTTTGCAAAATATACCCCTAGCCTGTGCTGCCCTCTATGGCCGAATACCGTAGTTGCGGTGGTGAGATTTGACCACCAGTCGGGGTCCCTGGGTGGTTTCTTGTATATCAACAGGTGGAAGGTTAGAGCTCAGACAGAAACATTACACTGATGAATCAGGAACAGCTATCATTCGGAGCATTTACACTCCAAGCTAAAAAAGCCCAACCAAAACCCACCTCAGGATCTTTGTTCTTTTTTAAACCTTTTGTCGAAACTCTGTTGTTTTGGCAGTGTAAATAATTACTCTCAAAACACTGGTGAAATACTCCAGGATTCACTTGTGTGACTTAGGCAGTATCGCATGCAGAGCAGCGACAAAGTGGTGCATGCGAACTACTCACTAACACACACAAAAAAAAAAACAGAATTAGCAAACACCAATGGTTTTGAATAATGGTTTCCAGTCATGTAAATGGTAAAAATGAATGATTTTTTTCTTTTTAATTGTTTTTTGTGTGGGTGGGTCCACCTTAGGGGGAAAAGGTGTCCCCCCCCCCCCTCCTTTGAGATTATATGAAATGTAAATGGGCATACAGATTGGCATTCAGTGACGGGCACTCAACTCACACATAGAGTTTGAATCTCTCTCTGAGTAACTCTCTCTCTCTGAGTCTTGTATTCCGGGAAATTGTAGGGGAACAGGGCAAGTTGCCAAAATGATTTTCATGTCTCTTCATATATCACCTTGATCTATTAAATTATATTACATGGAAACTGAGAGTCATGAGGGGATGACATTCTGAGTGTTACCGTAGTTGTGATGTCAGGCTGTTGCATGGGAGATAATAATGGGACATAAATTGGGCATGAAGGTTGCCAAACAAAATGGTGATGTGCTGTTGGTATTTAAGCCTTTATAATCTGTTTTCAACTCGTGAATCATATTTTCTCTCAATTTTGTCTTTTGATTTTATAGAAAACAAAATCAAAGTATTAATGAAAGTGTTGTAGTTATGCTCAGAAAAAAAGAGAAAAACAAATTAAGATCATTTTGTACTAAAGTTGAATGTGCTGATTTAATGGTGTCTCTTTAAGATATAGTCATCATAAAGGAAAATTGATGAATAAAAAGATGGCAAAGCTTAGAGTTGTATCAATGTAAGCTTATTCTATTTTTACAGATGCTCATAAGGCTGAGCAAACTATAATAACTTTCTCATTCTAGCGGGTACCCGATTAACACCTGGGTGGAGAGTGGTAACTGGTAGGCTAGGATTCGAACGTTCAACTCTTTGATTTAGAGTCAAGTGAAGGAACCACCATGCACCATGCCACCTCCAATCATAACTTAGGCAACATGTGGATCTAACTACACTGTACTTGTATATAACATGACAGTGGCTTTGTCTAAGTGCTCTTGAACTACATGTACCTTTGGCAATTTACCAATTTGTTTATTATCTTATTTCCTATCAAATAATCCTTTAGTCCCAGTAGCCAATATATTTTTCTGGTAGACTTAACAGATGTTATCTTCATTTTTGTTCTATGCAATTTCAAATGAAATTCTGATTAGCCTAAAATATTGACCAGAATGTACTTGAAATGTATGAGACGGTAGATGTATAGCATGAATTTTCCTCTCTACATACAGAAAGATATTACTTTTTTACTTTGGTATTTATTGTGTCTATGATTTTTAAGTATATGATGAAATTTGTATAGTACATTTTGGCTGGTTGTAATATTGCATTATATCACCCCTTCATGGTGTATTTATACCAACAATCATCAGATTTTAGAAATGCATGCACTTCATGCACATCTTCATGAATACCTTAGCAAAAGCACCCTTGTGAACAAATTGAATATTCATTTGTTGATATATTTGCTGCAAATACTTTTTAGTGCTTGACCTTTATATATTGAACCTCATATGTACTGAGCTGACAGGTGTTTGATCAAAAAGTATTGATTCATAGATATTCTATGTAGAGTTAGCATAGAGATCACTCGCACTCAAAGATACATGTACTCCAGGGCCCTGTTTCACAAAACTTGTTATCAATAACAAATGCTAAATTTATATGGCAAATTTGCTCTCAGCCAATCAAATGCCACGATTTCAGTAGCTTATAACAGTCATTGTAAATTTTTATTGATAACAAGTTTTATGAAAGAGGGCCAAGGTCCATCCATACAGTATATTGCACACTTCTTTGATGTTTCATATATCTCGTGAATCATTATCTTGTTTTATGCAGTGGATGAAGAAATCTCTAGTTTGAAGTGACTGAAAGGAAATATTAACAGCATCAAATGAAATTTAATGATATCTACATACTAACATCAAAACTAATAAATGAGAAAAGAAGAGAAGATTATTGTGAGCTACAATTTAATTTATGTTCATATTTATATTAGCCATTGTTTGGGATGTTGTTGTTTACCTACCCCCTCCCCCCCCCCCCCCATCATATGCATGTATAATTTTGCTCATCCATTTGGAATCAGGAATAGTTCATGTCTATTTATTGTAAATTAATATGGTGTATGAAAATCTCTCCCCTCCCCCTCCTCTCCCCCCTCTTGCTCTCTCTCTCTCTTTTTCTCTATCTCTCTCCCACTCTTCTCCCTTTCCCCAATTATTTGATCCTTTCTGTGCCTTATTCTGTCTCTCTCCTGACTTTCTTGTGTTCATTCTGTCTCTTTCTCTCTTGTCCTTTCCTCTCCCCACCCCTTTTCTCTCCCTCACATTATTTGGCAAGTAGTCACTGATACATATACATGTACCTCCCCTATGTATTATTGTACCCCATTCATAAATGTATTGAAGTTCTATTTGATGAAAGAATGATTCATGACAATCACCCCTAGGGATGATGATATTGTTGACTCTCAGAGGAGACGATTATTGACTCTTCATGCTCCCATTTTCCACTTAAAACATCCTAGTCTTGTTCCAGGTAGTTTGAGATCATCACATTTTCATCAGTAGGGTTCCTTCTTAAAAAGGAAATATCAAATGGTTAGGGGAACCTGAAAAATAATGAATAGAATGTCAAGGAGAAGCAGAAGAAGAAGAAGAAGAAGAAGAAGAAGAAGAAGAAGAAGAAGAAGAAGAAGAAGAAGAAGAAGAAGAAGAAGAAGAAGAAGAAGAAGAAGAAGAAGAAGAAGAAGAAGAAGAAGAAGAAGAAGAAGAAGAAGAAGAAGAAGAAGAAGAAGAAGAAGAAGAAGAAGAAGAAGAAGAAGAAGAAGAAGAAGAAGAAGAAGACGACGACGACGCACAAATTAATATAAAGATAACAAGAAAGGAAAAAAATAGGTGAAATGGAAGAGGGATGCTAGAAGGACTAATAAAGTATAAAATGGAATCAAATAAGAAAAAGAAAGAGATGAGGATGGAAAAAAGAAGACAAGTTTCATAAATACAGTGATCATACATGTACATTGTCCGTGTTTGTTGTTTGTCACTCATACACATTTTCTTCATCTTTGACTTACAATGCGGACATAGTCAATTTTGGGTTTTTTGTTGTTGGTGTTCATTTGTTTGTTATTACCTTGTCAATCAGATGTTTGGGACTAGTTAAAGTGTGTTGTATTCACTTAGCTATTTTTTCTATAATCTACATACCATTCAGAGAAAATGTGCAAGCATTCGACACATAAACGTATCATACATATCTTTTCTGTGTGTTTTGATTAAAATATCTTATGCACGTGCATGTCATAGTTTTTTGTGATCACTTATTATACCCCATGAAAGTAACACCAGTGAACTTCACATTAATAAAAACTTGCATGAAATTTCTTTATCTCGAAAACTTGCATGAATATTCTTTTTTCTCAAAAATTAAAGCACCATAATGAGGCCAGCTGCGTCACACTCATTCCCATATTGCATCTACCTTTTTTTCTGACGTTGTTTTGATAATAATATCATACAAATATCATTATCATACCCCTATCATTCCCCTTACCTTGCATGAAAACACATTTGATTGGTTCCAGTTGTATTCATCCAAATATATTTCATTTCACTAATTATTGGTTGTCCGGGTAACTACTTATACATAATCCAAGAAGTAATCCAAGATTGTGTTCATACACTGAACAGAGAGACGCTGACTACTCCACAGCAGGAAGACGTTAAAGAGAAGCTTAGCACTAGAGCACAAGGTTTGCAAATTATAATCGAAGCATGATGATATTTGTATTTGTAGAATTCAAGTAAAATTCAAATAAAATATCAGTGAAGAACCTGACATCAACAAAGCGTACATTTTTAAACTTTCAAAAAAAATCTTAATGAATCAAGAAATACTAACTACTTTGTTCCTCATGTTTTTTTAAAAATGGTTTATCATCTATTTTGTATATATGATATATGACTTTTTTTATTGTGTATTATTGTTTAACTTATCGCATAAATTGTGTACAGTTTTCCCTTTTTTATTTGAAGACTTTATTATTCCATTTATGTTTTTTTGTTGCTCTCACCAAATTTTTGTTCTCCATTTTTGTTTCAAATACAAGCTTCTTACATTGCTTCAGTCATTTTTGGAATTTGTTATATTGATATTCTTTTGGACAAATACACAAAACTACATGCCTCATAATTGCTTTTTCTAGGTATGTGTTTAAATTTTGTCCCATACATAAGTTCTTCAAAGTGTGAACCAAACCTCAAAAAGCAAATGACTCATTTTTTGCCCCTGATTCATCATGATATTTTTATATACATTTCTATCATTTCATATATAAATTAAGATTTGACATTATCAGTGTCAAGAAAAGAATAAAATATTTATTTAAACAAAATTAGGTAGTTTCTACTCTTTGAATGATTAAAAATATTTAATGATTTAACACATACAACAAGCCTTCTTCTGAAGTAACTTTTATTTTCCAGTTATTGTCTTTTTTAACTTCCAAGCAAAATCAGGCATAATTAAATTCTGTTGCTTTGTCTCTTGTACACAGCGTCTCGGAGCCCACGGCAGCAGCAGCAATGCATTCCGTCGATCAGCCTTCAGGAGCAGGTCAAAATCCCCTAACCCTCCGTCTACCTAGTTCTAAGAAGAGAGGAAGAATCATCAGTCATCACTATACGGAGAAGCTATTGGGTGGGACTAGTGATACAGATCTCTATTCCTGGAATCCACAAGTAATTTTAAGTTTAACCAGTTGCCTGCAGGGATGGGATGCTTCCTCTATGAAGCCTGGGGAAATGAGAGAGTTGAGAATGCAATGGATTAAGGATGTGTTAGGATTGCACACAGGATGCAGGTCATTATTAGGACTCGCTGTCACAATCTCAATGGGCCTGTCTCCATCATCTCAAGATTGTCAAATAGCCCGCTATTTCTGATTTGGGAATTAAACCCGAAGTTACAAATCACTACTTCATCAGCACAATACTTTGACCTCGAAACTCGAAACTGGAGCTCGAGAAATTAGCTCAAGATATTTTGCTCAGCGTTTGCGCATAGTGCGAGTCTTCGGGCGGGTGAAGAGGCACTGGACAAATAGCAGGATATTTTGCAAACTAACCTGAGATATCTGGGGATGATTATCTCGACCAAATATCCACTAATTGCAACTTCTTGCAATTAATTTGCGATCGGGATAGTTCAAATAGCAAGATATTTGGTAATCTCGAGCTGATGAAGACAGGCCTAATGGGTATCAAGGTATTGCGTTTAATCATGGACCTCTCTACTTAATCTGTGATCAGGGCACCGTCTTATAAAGAGGCGATAATAATCACAACTTATTTGCAATCAATATCAATCGCAACTATATATGCACATAAGAAATTAGAGACTGCAAACTTGCGATTGATTTGGATCAATCACAACTCTTTATAAGACGAGGCCCAGATGTATCTATGGTAGGTGTACACTTAAACCAGGCCCTCTATTGAAAGCAGTTTGTTTTCTGTTCCCAGTTTTCTCCCGCAATGCATCAATGCTGATGTCCATTCGATCCTGTTTCATATATCAAGATTGTCTGGAGCCAGAAGAGCATTATCAATATACCTTAATTAACACAGATCTAAGGCCCGTCTGGCTCCAAATAGACAATTTTTTCTCCTGATATCAAGTTTTTTTTGTCAAGAGTGTGTATTAGTTTGAATCATATAAGTGTGTACTTAATTCCAAAATGATGGTCTTTCAGATTGTATTCAGCTATTATTCAGTACTGCAGGATACTAACCAAAGACTTTATACTCATATTGTGGTTGTTTCTAATACAGAGAGAAATAATTATATTTTTTAATGATATACAAGATATATTAGTATTTCTATAACAACAAGTAACCGATTATTTGAAGATAATTCCATACTTTGATAGATTTGTACAGTTACTGTTGAAAAATATTAATTTATATGTTCAGCATAATATCAATTATTTAAATTACAATGCAAATTTGAATTTTTAAATGTATATAAAGAGAATAAATGCTTTTTTTATTGAAATATTACAATCATATTTTTTAAGTGGCAGCTAGTGGTTACAGATATATATTTGACCCTTTATGTCATGATTTGTGATTGTTATGATATACTAGTACTATATTGAGAAGCACATCCTATGATGGTACAATTAAGCACAATAGTCTGATTTCATCAGGGATAATACTTTTCTATATTTGCTAGGTGTTTTTCATGTACTATATGAGTACCGGTACAGTGTGTTTGAAACAAAAGTATACCCAACTCTGGAAGATTCCCAATTACAATTCATTACATTTGTGACCATGAAATATATTTCATTTTAAAGAGTAACTAATATTCTGTTACATGATACCTTGATAGAGCAGCTGCCTTTTCTTTAAAAAAATGCCAAAATTCCTTTTGTACCAAGTTTGGGCGGTAGACAGGAGAACAAATTACTCTTTACCGTGAAATAGATTTCAATCAATCTATCATAACCTTTTAATCATAAGTTACCAAATTTGGGAAACGTTTTCAGTTTTCTGATGCACTCTGTGCATTTCTGTCTGGCTGTCAAACATGAGTAAGAGCATTGATTTTGGACAAATTCTTGGTGTGATTTACATTCTAACTATGAGTCATCCAGATACTTCAGACTAGACTTAATAAACCCTTGATGTTAACGTTGTCAGTGCGCTTTGAG